>JAMKCH010009499.1:0-28794 GCA_023653785.1 Ophioderma brevispina | reverse complement strand
CCTAAAATGAAACCTGACCTGACCTGACCTCAGGTAGACTGAAATATTGGTGTGAAACTTTACAGATGGAATACTGGGATCAAGGTCATTCGAACAAGATGAAAACTTTACGCAATTAAATCAGATCATTTGCTTTCTAGTGCACGGTTCTGATGGTGCATATACAAAACTTATTTCTTTTCAGCTTAGTTAAATGCCCTTTTAATATTTATTCTCAAATGGTTTAACAACAAGATGTATGGCAGATGGACTTCATATATGTTTTCAACATGAAGCTATCATTTTGAGCATTTGTGTTTACAATGCATACTTACTTGAAAGTGACAAATCCAAAATTGCCATTTCTTCCTTTCATTGCTTTCAGTTTCTTGGGGTTTAACTGGAGCTTGACCAGCTGTTTCTTCAATTGCTGCACAAGTTTAAATGTTACAAGCAAAATAATTGATTAAATGGCTAGAAGTTGATACCAGAATAAATATTGCTTGAGTAGGAGGTAAGCTCGATGGTTTCTTAAAGGGACATAATGGCATGAAAAAAATTTGACATAATGAAAAGGACCCTTACTGAAATCACTTCCACGAATTTGAAAACAATTTGGATGTTTACATTCTGTAAAAACAGTAAAAACAGGAAGAGTTCCAGGGGGAGGTGGCAGTTTGTGGCAATTTCTGGAACAAGGATGCTGACATTACTGCCAGCATTTACAAAACCTGAAAAGCATGTTGTCATCAGCTCACAGACCATTGCTATTGTATATTATGTGCTAATCCCGACTAATCCATCTTTTCACTTGCCAGATCAATATCTTACTATAAGCCTAAAATACAATGCCTGAATCCCGGTCTGAATGCTTTTGAATTGTCGCAAAACATGCTCGATACACTGTAAATTCTGTCAGGGATGTGAATACCTTGCTTTTCTGTTCCAGAAATTGTCACCTCCCCCCTGGAACTCTTCCTGTTTTTACAGAATGTAAACATCCAAATTGTTTTCAAACTCGTGGAAGTGATTTCAGTAAGGGTCCTTTTCATTATGTCCATTTTTTTTTTTTTTTTTTTTTTTTTTTTAACATGAAGCTATCATTTTGAGCATTTGTGTTTACAATGCATACTTACTTGAAAGTGACAAATCCAAAATTGCCATTTCTTCCTTTCATTGCTTTCAGTTTCTTGGGGTTTAACTGGAGCTTGACCAGCTGTTTCTTCAATTGCTGCACAAGTTTAAATGTTACAAGCAAAATAATTGATTAAATGGCTAGAAGTTGATACCAGAATAAATATTGCTTGAGTAGGAGGTAAGCTCGATGGTTTCTTAAAGGGACATAATGGCATGAAAAAAATTTGACATAATAATATAATAATAATAGCAGAGATTTATATAGCGCCTTATGCTATTGGCCCCTAAGCGCTTTCACAAATGGTCGCTGATCACTGTGGCCCAACCATACCATAAACCATTTAGCATCATTTCAAGGGATGCAGCAGATCGGGATCAGCGCTTTCCCTTATCAGCAAACATACATCGAGATAACCATCGCAGCCGGGATCAGCTTCCCAAATATCGCATGGGTAAATCGGAACAACCAAGCGGTTAATTTCTTGTCCAGGGAAATTACAAGATAGCTGAATCTCACAGGGCTCGAACGCACGCCTATACGCATGGATGAGCATACACTGGAGTCGAGCGCTTACCTGATTGAGCTATCTTGTCCGCTATACCTGAAAAGGACCCTTACTGAAATCACTTCCACGAATTTGAAAACAATTTGGATGTTTACATTCTGTAAAAACAGTAAAAACAGGAAGAGTTCCAGGGGGAGGTGGCAGTTTGTGGCAATTTCTGGAACAAGGATGCTGACATTCTTACTATAAGCCTAAAATACAATGCCTGAATCCCGGTCTGAATGCTTTTGAATTGTCGCAAAACATGCTCGATACACTGTAAATTCTGTCAGGGATGTGAATACCTTGCTTTTCTGTTCCTGAAATTGCCACCTCCCCCCTGGAACTCTTCCTGTTTTTACTGTTTTTACAGAATGTAAACATCCAAATTGTTTTCAAACTCGTGGAAGTGATTTCAGTAAGGGTCCTTTTCATTATGTCAATTTTTTTTCATGCCATTATGTCCCTTTAATAATAATATAATAATAAAGGTTTATTTAATCTCAAATCGTGGCCTATAGGTCAAATTGCTGGAAACTTAACAACTTAATAATTACTAAACAGAAACAATGCAACTTATGTATCCATTATTTAACATTTTAGTCACCTGTGTTTTTACACAAAATGGCATATACTGGGGCCCGGAGAGGGTGGGTTGGTGATGCTCAACTTAAGTATAAATGTTACTAAGCTTGAAAATAATCAGAAAAGGGTGAAACAACAATGGAATGTTTGGCACCAACTGGTAGGGAGTACCTGTGAAGGTACCCCCTAGTAGCTGCAGAGGTACTCCACAACTGGTGGTCTTCTTGTGTACCTGTCAGTCACCTAGCAGGCAACTACAGAGTACATTATGTGATGGGTACTGTTTAGCAAACATAGTTTTGTCATGTGAATGCAACAAAGTCGTAACTGACATTTGGGCGAAATTGAGTATTCTTTTGTACAATTAGCAACTCATCATTTAAACTTCACCCCAATTCTTGAACCAAAATAATCATTTCTTATGAAAAAAGATGATAAAAAAACAAGGAAACACAAAAGAAATTTGAACACAAAAATTTTTCTCCTGCTAAATGGCAAAAATGCAGATACGACTTTGTTGCATTCGCAGATGAGTTGTTGGGCACCCAGTGGCTTATGTACTTCACAAGTACTTAGCTGTAGGTCCTAAATCAATAATGCATCAAGGGGGTACCCCTGAAGCTGCAAATGAGCTAAGCGACACATCTGGCTCAACGCCGTATACGAATGTGGCCTGTGTACAAGTGAAAGCTGACTGTTATTGTAATGGATTCATTTCATATGATTAATATAGAATTTTTATTTGCTGAACCACTCTTAAGGAACTTAAAGCTCACCTGTTTATCAAAGTCAACAATTCCTGCTAAAAATAATACACTTATATAGCATTGACCACTTTTCACTAAATCCAAAGTATCGAGGAAGATTTCTGGCTTTCCGCCTCTTAAAAACTCTGATTTAAATTCCTCGCCTTAGTCCAATGATATGGGTCCAGACCAGGTGAATCTATCCTCTGTCCCCTGCTGGGCGTATTGTCATCTTGATGATGTGTGCGCTTTTGAGTCTTATGTTATCGCGGTTCCTCCATCAGCATTGCTGGTCACGTGTTTCAGCCCTGGTCTCTCTGCGGCACTCTTTATCCAAGCTTTCCCCCCCCCACATTTTCTTCATTGGTTGCAGGTGGTTCTGTAATTGCCTCAGTAGAAGAGTCTGCCATGATTTTACCCTTTCCACCTGGAAAATAGACAACAATGTGGCATTTAATGCAGCTCATGAGCTCAACACTCATTGGCTATACTTTGATTATCCACCAAAATAATGCGGTAATTATTCCATTGTCATTGTTACGCATGTTAAAGTAAACCAAATGTACTCACACGCTTGCACAAATCCACGCGTCTAACGTTATCCCACTGCCGGCCCTACAAATCCCCAGGACCATGGGACCGCATGTCCCAGAAAAAAAATGGCTCAACTGCAGAAATTTTCAAAAGTCAGGAAAAATAACCAAAAAACACCCTTAAATTTATTACAAAATGGTGCAAATACAGGCCCAGATTACACCAGGAGTGACAAAATACTGGCCATGCTGTAAAGACGTTGTGCTTATTTGCTTGTGATGGGCCCGTCATGCCATACTATGTTGCACAGAAAATCTGCCCCACTTCTTTGCAAGGTCCCAGGCCGACAAAATTTTTTTTGTAGGCCGGATGTTTGCGTAACATATACATGTGTTGTTCCTACAATTATTCCTATACTCACGTTCTCACTGTTATGAGGCCCATCTAATTTGGGTGGTCTTCTTCTTACAGCATAATCCACATAGTCATTGGTCTGGCCTTGTGGTGGTGTCAGGATTTATTCCACTGTGTAAGCTGATCATCCGGGGCCGCGTGTTCCATGTAGGCATCTCGGACAGGGCCCGCATTTTTTTGAGACTGGGGGCAGATTGGGAACAGTCAGGGGTTTACACCTACTCTTATTCAACACTGACTGCGATGTACACGTACAGTTGTGACTCTCTGTACACGGGACTGACGGCTTAACGTCCCCTCCGAAGGATGGGATGCTTTCATGATTCATTTGCCCAATTCCATGTGAACCATGGAGGAGAGCGGTATTCTGTATTTAATCAATAGCTCGTATACAGATCAAATCCAGAATTGAGCACCCGAATAAATCCCAGCAAGTGACCCCACCGGGATTCGAACCCGGGATTTTTTGGTAAATTTGCACCAGAGGCAAGCACCCTAACCGCTAGGCCACGCTCTCACATTTGGTGGTAATCAAAGTAGACATGTTTGTTAGTGGCTGGTCCATAGAAGTAGAGGAGAACAGTCTTGCTGACATTTTTTGTCCTGCACAAACATGCATTTTGAGGTATTCACAAATATTTAAAACTTTTTGAAACTTGTTTGTATAGTGTATATAGCATTGTATATCAACAAAAGTGTATGCAGGATTTATTTAGGGGGTGTGGGACTTCGAAGAAGTGGATTTTCTTTTTTTGTAAAAGTTGACCTAACTGCCTCAAAAGATGGTCCTTTTTGGACATCTGATCACCAAAAAGTGAGACCTTCTTGTCATAATTTTCTAATTTTTTGTACCTTTTTAAAAAAAAAAATTAGCATACGGGCCTATTATATTAGTGAAATTGTGAAAAGCTAATTTCTTCAACTTTACAATGACACCACATTTGTAGTGGTCAATTGCTTCATGCCTGAGTACTTCTTACGGGAAGCAGTTGGAATCTCAAACACAATGAGCTAAAATTAACCATCATGTGGACTATTGATAGGGATGCATTTTTCCGGTGAACAGTCTTTATGGCAAATTTGGCACATTATGTTGGGGACCCTCCTGCAATAAAGCAATAATAATATCCCTTTGTTTTTTTTGAAGAGCACCCAAATTTAAAAAAAAAATTGAGATTTTATGCAGTTTCAATTGTTAATTGGCTAGTAAATAGCATGGGAGCTAGCAGACATTTGTTGCATTATAAGGTATGATAGCCATACCAGGCCATGAGAATTAAAGTTTTAGATTTGCGTCCGCCGCCTAGTTCTGCTAAGCATAACTCCACATTATGTCTTTAACATGTTGTCATTAACAGATGTGGAGTTATGCAAAACCACATGGAATACCTTTCCTCTGTTACCAGCATAAGCAGGCCATTTCAAAGAGCCAACTTTGCAGACTGCAGATGAACAAAATATCAAAACCAATTCAGAATCAAGTTGATATGTTCCTTATATAATAAATTACCTTTTGAAATAGTTAATCCTCACAAATTTGTCTAAACAGTAAAATCCCCTCCTTTTCTGGAGAAAAAAAAGCCTTTCTCATGCAGAAGTGATAGTAGTCGCAATTTCTTTCCTTCTTTTCTTCAAAATTTTTTTATTTCTAATAATTTCTTTTAAGTTTTTTTTTCACTTAATGTCATCGCCTTATATAGATCTCAAGTTGTGTTTGATAGTTGAAAACAGGGATATTATCGTACAATTTTAGAAGTGATTTTTGAGATCAAACAAAGTTGAGGTAGGGTACAGTGGAAGTATCCATGTGTGTTTTTGCATAACTCCAATCTGTTAAATGACGAACATGTTAAAGAACATAATGTGGAGTTATACTTAGCAAACCAGTCTGCCGCCCACATGCTCCAAAACTTGCCGCCAAAAATTTGTCATTATTTTAAAAAAAGTCCATTATTCAAATGCAATAAAAAAGCTCTTACCACACCAACCAAAAAAAAATACAATTTTAAATAATTAATAGCTGTAAAAGGGTACAATTAACACAATACTCAAAAAGTACATGCATGCAGTTCTGAACATGATGCATGTCTATCCCTAACCTTGTTGATATGATTGGTTCCTTCAGCTCTGGAAAACCCATAAACTCACAAGTCAACCATAAAATATATACATAAATACATAATGAATAAAGCCTCATGCCATTTGGAAAAATGTCTGGAATGCAAATCTCCACTAAAAACTTTCATTCTCATGGCCTAATCCGCTGGGGACCTGGAATAAGATGACTAGGTACAAAAAACTAAAATGGCCGGCCGTAAAGTGTCAAGTTTGACTGGGTCACCTTCATAATTGTAAATTTTTTCAACCCCAAGTGATTCTGGGATAAACACCACACCTTGCAAGAAAGCTGAGAAGATTGTGGTCACTGACACTGTAAACTAGGTTGTATTTACTGCGCATAAATCGCATGTTAGGCCCTGCACAGGGTGGTGGCACAATATATTTCTTTCTGTCATTTCCATGATCAATTTTTTTGCCAAAAAACAGACCAGAAACAGGCCGATTACTTCAGTGTCAGGTATGCAGAACTACTCATTTTTTACTGTTGTATATTTCTTTTAAAAACCCAAGTGGTAGGCTTGAAATCCGAGTATTAATTACAAGGCAGTCTTCTGTAATTGAGACACGATATGACAAATTTCCTCAAATACTTCATTTTTTTTCACTATTTGGTGATTTTGTTCCTACGAGGCTACGTCATTTTCAAGGGATTAGCAGCGATAATGCGAGAGACTCGAAAAAATATGGAAATGAATTTTTTAAACTTAAAAATCAGGGATGAGGGCGTACAATTCCATATAACTGCTTAAAGGTGCAACAAGAGATTTCACATACCAGGTGTCCCGAAAAAAATCGAAAGTACTGATTTTTGCCCTGAAGAAAGGCTTTCCATCAAAAATATCCCCATCTGAAAGGATTAAGCTAAGAAATGATTCTTTGGTACAAAAATTGTGAAATTTCTAATTTTGTATAGGAGCAAATACAAAATTCAGCCTATGTTTTATATTGAAATAAAAGTAAATCAAAATCACCTTTTTTCTCTCTTCTAAGACATTTCTGTAGCAAAATACAAGGAAAGAAATCAATTGAGTATCTAATCTATTTGAAATTACTATAATGACACAATATTTGGGTGCCTCAAACTCTTCCTCGTTGCACCCCCTTTAATGTAGAAACAAAACCACCAATAGTGAAAAAAAAATGGAAGTATCTGAGGAAATTTGTCATACCGCTCCCGCAAATAGACATACAGCGATGGCGTCTCAAAATCTACACTAAACAGCTGATTGCAGAATTTTGATACGCACGTATAGAAATTACAGAATCAGATAAAAAGCACTTGTTCTTAATACACTGATTTCAAGCCAACCATTTACAGGTTATGACAGCATTCAAAGCTTTGACTTACATTTGGTGGACAGAATGGTGGAAACTTAAAGGGAAAGATATCCTACTTTAAACACCATTTTCTAGGGTGAAATTTTGTGTAGAAACTGAATCTGAAATAAAAAATGCACAATTATTAACTTGAAAATTTTTCCCATAGCACTGTACAGGCATATTTCTGCCCGAAGTCCTCAAATTTGAGCAAAAATCGGTCGCAAAAAAAAAAAGTCCTTCAAAACTGGGACTCTCAGGGCTAAACAAATATAAACTTGCTCTAGAGGGAGGTCTTGGCTATAGCAAGTTTATATTTGTTTAGCCTTAAACCTCACAGTTTTGAAGGACATATTTTTTTGCGAAGGCCTTTATTTTTTTCACGCCCTCCAAAATGTTAGGGGTAGGGGTAACATATTACTACTTTATTTGTTTTCAGTACATTCAACTTAGTCAAGTTTTTTATCACTATTTAGCTATTGAAATACTGAACAAAAGACACAAGAAGCATCACCATAGCTCATACCATTGAGGAGTTATGGCTTTTTCAATCACAAAATTGGGCGAAAATTGCATTTTTTTCTCAAATCAATTGTCACCCTGACCGCAGACTTTCTAACCCTGTTACAAAAATAAAGAAATAGATTGATCCCATTTAATGATTTGAATATTACAAATGTACCCCTGTCACATGATTAGCATAAAGAATTAGTCACTACTAGGTACTTTTTATGTTCATACACTCACAGGAAATTAGCAAGTCAAAATTGTTGTCACCCGAAAACGGCCATTTTTGGCTAAAATTGGGCCAATACTGAATTTTTTCCCCCTACTCAAATCAGTGAAAAATATGGGGTTTTAAGTGCCAAAATCTGAAAATATATGACCTTTTTGCCCTTAGAAACATTTAAGTAATCAAGAATTTGACTGTTTTCACCCCTAAATATTTTTTTCACACCCGTGTCCGCTAAACGTAAGTCAATGCTTGAACGCTGTCTTATGTTCACATATCCACGTCAATAACAAAAATACAAAAATATGAATTTTGATTTTTTTCGATGTTTCAGATTAGCAAATCGCTGCATATCCCTTTAAAGTACCTGTGTACCGTAGTTATAAGTTATGTACGTAGTTATCTTTTATTTTAAATTTTAAGCTAAAACAATGATTTCCACATTTTTTTATTCTCTCGCATTATCGCTGCGACGTATCCCTTTAAGACTTAAAGGGGGATGGCCCGATTTAAGGATATGAAGTTTTCGTCTTGATAGATTGGCCTTCACCCAAAAATCCCACTTGCAAAGTTTCGCGCCGATATTTCAATGCGTTTTCATGTGAGAGCAGAAAACGTGATTTCGTAAGTCCCATAGAGTACTGTGTAAAATTAATATTGGTCGACCAAATTGGGGTACATTTTCGCTCATTACTTCCAAACCAAACATCCTTTGGCCCTAAGATTTCACATGGTAAATGAGAAAAATAGTAGCTTTCTTCTGATACCAAAATGTTGACCACTTCCGGTAAAATTTGGGCTTCTGGGGACGAGGCTATTAGCAATCAGGCCATGGACCTTATGTAAGTTCATGATATTAATCATACACGGGAAAGAATTTAGTATTCTGCCACCACCCTACGAATTCAACAACGTGCGGAATAAACGGCATGTTATTGGGGTGCTGAATTTAAAGTGACAGGAGGAGATTTTTTGAGGATACAAATTTCTCTCAAATTTCACGGAATCGGTTGTAGACCACCTACCGAGAACGTTTCGAAGGCTTATTGAACAAACAAGTACAAAAGAAAACCGCAAACCTTGTTTTGAACTTGCCTGCTATCGTAATCGTCCCCATAGAACACCGTGCTTTTGACTTTCTGTCGTGCACGACAGAAAGTACTAAATCTTCCTCTTACTACATAAAGATGGCGTATTCGGCTTATTCATTTCAGGTGTGATCTAATACATTGGTAAGCATTCCAAATATGCAAAAACTGGGGTTCAACAAAAATTGGGGGTGCTCTTTCCTGGAAATCTCATGTCTCTTTAAAGCAATATTAGCACATTTTTTGAAGAGCGCCCCCATTTTCAAAATTTGATATTTTTGCACAGTTATGTTGGTAATTGTCTAGGAAACTATACCTGCGAACGAGAATGCTAAAAAATGCGTATTTATCACAAAATAAGCGATTTTGTAATTAGAACTGGGATCCCAGATTGGACTTAACGGCAGAGCTGGAAATGCTACGTTTATGTCTGTCCCAATGACGTAAATAAAATCTAGACTGCTAGCGGCCGATGTTATTTTGCAAATTTGTTGTGGGGAAGAAATTACCAGAGATATACTTCGAAATTCCATCCAAGAAACAGCTCTCACATTTTCGTAAAACAGCAAATCAAGGCTAACAGTAACACAGCACGTTCTTTCATACTGGTGCAAGAGACTGATCTCTTTACGTTCCAAAAGGCCATGTAAACCACTATTGTCATCAAGGAGGGGGCGGAGGCTGTGTTTCGACTTCGAACCGGCAAAACTACATAACCGAAAAAGTGAATGGTCGGAGCATGATGATCATCATCATCACTCACTACGGCTCGAGTTTGGACCATTTTGCAATGTCATATCGCCGATTTTTGCATCACAGTGGTAGGTAAAGACACCAGCGGTCGCTAGATTAAGCTAAATTTGTGTTTGGAAACTCAGAAGAATGTCAAATTTTCAGTCGAATTCTGATGGCTGTAAATTCGGAAACCTTGCACTCTTAACGCAGTGCAAAGCGATCGTTCTGCTCAAAGCAGGGTAGCTTCACAACAAAACACAGTCTGGCTATGGCGAATTTCATGATTGTTGGCAGATTGTCAATGATTTTATTTTTCCCATTTTCATATTTTTTTCAGAAATACCATGATGGGAATCAATGCTCGGGGTCTGCTCATCTGAATGTAGCACGATTCATCTTCTTCACTGGTGGTTACTACTTTTGTTTGATAAAACTTGTTTTTCACCATGGCATAGTCTATGCCATGCATATGCCGGGCATAGTCATAGCCTATGCCTCCCTGTTCGAATGCAAGTGGCCTATCCGCCTATGTGAAAGACACAATGATGCATGACGAATCGTGCTAATCTGAATGGTGTTTTCTGGCATTTCTGCTTAATGCATTGAATTATAAATTAGAATTCGCCATTGTCATGATTGTCATGATTGTATTTGTAGTTGCTGGCAAATTCCTTCAGAACAGTATGGCCTTTTTTAAGTTTAACTCAAGGGTTAGGCCTATCATTAATCTCAACTTGTTAGGTACGATTACTGATAACTGCCTGGCTACTGCTGGCCTAATGCCTAGAGGCCCTAGGCTAGGCCTAGGCTGGCCTAGGCCGGTCCTAGATCAGTTTGGTTACACATGCCGATATCTCTATTTTTTTTGTCCATAAACTGACATTGCTCATATCACAATTCCAAATTTAACATGCCATCATCATAATCAACTGGAATTTTTAATAACGCTTTTTTTGAGGATAATGAAGGTGACTGAGGGCTAGTCCTCGGCCTACAAAAAAAAGCAACGGCTCGCAGATCTTTTCAAGACGATCCTCAAGTTGGAAGTAGAAGGCTCACACGTACATTTTGGACCCTTCATACAATCTTCTGGACTAGCCTGTGGTGTTACGAAAGCGCGTATCACGAAATGACCCTTTAAAATGGGTGGGAGGGGTGGTGCCGACAACCATTCCAGCCTCGTGATTCTTACGCATGACATGGCATGATTGTATGCAAAGTGGGGAGGGTTCGGTTTACTCCATAGTAGTCTAAACCTTCCTTGCAATGCAATAGCCCCAATAGTCAATCCTGTTTAACAACTACATAATTATTAATTAGGCTAGGCTAGGCCTATATAGTCAATTGGCTGCGGCTAGGCCCGGGTAAAGCTTCACCTAGCCTTCCTTGCTACGCTGAACAATAAACATCACTAGACTTTGTCGCTTAGCACCAAATACGAGGAGCGAACTTATTGGGTTATCGTTTCGCTTTCAAACAACGATACTTGAGCATTTGTACAGATCTCGCATGTACGCTATGCAAAATTTACACACTGCATTTTTCGCACTATTTATGAGGCCCCTTAATTTGGTGGTATACTTTGTCCCGGCCTGAAGGGTCAAGGAGTGACGCATAGGCTTTCAAGCAGTCGTAAATGTGGAAATCGCAGTAAACCCGCAGTTGTAATCGCGATGTACAAGTCGGGGCGTGTCGCGATACGCATATACAATAGCTGCCCAAAGCTATGGACGATAAGGGTATAATCAAAATCAAGAGGCTAGTGATAAAACTTGAAGCGCAAGCACGATGAATTGGACTTTTTCCTCTTTAAGACTTCTAATTCACTAAGTACTTGGCGCTTTCGCTTCCTTACACTAAGCCTAATCAAATAATAGTCTATTATGGGCCATGCCATCCCAATTACAACTCTACACTCGTGCATTGCAGCACGCAGTCAGATTACTACTGGAGATGACATAAAAAAGGAGTCAAAGACAAAACCATACAATTCAAACCAACAAAATCCAACAACTCCGGTAAAAAATTAACCAGGCTAATGACTACTGCTTGTAAATACTGTAGCCTAAACTTATTTGACTTCCACCAGGCCGCTGGCTGTGACCGTGTCTATAAGATAACAGCACTTTGCTGAGTAGAGTCATCATAATCTCTTGCAATGACTTCTGTTATGTCAGGTGTATGGACTGGTATTATTTTGAGATCAATAACAAAATGTGGATTTTCTCTAAAATGGCTCATGAACCCTGTTGGTATATTTCTTTAATTCAATTCAAGTTTAAATTTCGAGTTTTATAGACACAACAAAAATGCGATTGAAATAGCTTGAAAACTATCTTTATTTCCCCACATATAGTCCGGAAAAATCCCTCTGGCATTTATCTGTGCGGCCTTTCGTTCGAAATAGAGGATTTTTACCATAAACCAAGTGATTGCTCATTTTGATAACTGTGGTAACCATCATTCCATCTCCTGCGTGAGAATGGTTTCGTGACGTGCAATCTTACGTATAAGAGTTCGTTGGAAAGGAACTGAATTCTGCCGACGCGCTATTTCTGGGAATTGTGGGTATTTTTTTTTTGGCCTCCCCGTCTTTGGCGAGTGCCTCAACCTTGGCTGGTGCCGGTGTCCTTTTATACACAACAACTCAGTCGAAGGAATAACACGGATAAACTTAACCCCCCAATTTGGGGGCCTCTTGCTCAGCATGCTTTGTCTGTCCATGAGAATAGTTCCACCGACCTCGCCGAAAATAAACCCCTCGCCTGATAAACTATTAAACAACTAATGGGATGAGCGTAACACGACATGGCGCTATTTCCCCGGATATTTCACATTGAAGGCCGTTTTCAGCATCCGTTGAATTATCAGGGATCCCCGTAATAATATTCAGTACAAAATTCCCTTCATTTGTGACACATAGACCTAGACATTTCGAGCTTAAACCTTCCACATGTATATTTTACTAGCCATTACAATAGCTCTTTCACGTAGCGTTGCACACGTCGTCCTTTACCTACCTCTACACGCTACGTGGCCTTACTCCTATTTGAAAACCGGTATGGGTGCGCAGTCGATCCGGTGCAGAAAAGGCAATCCAGAATCAGTACAAATACAAGCCTATTGAAAATCTTTACCTTTGATGTATTCCTACATTTATTTTTATCTTATACGCACGTTGTTTCCTCCTTGACTGTTTTCCATTCATGGTTAAAATCTGAATGATTGTGAAACGTGATTTCTTAACCATTAAAAATCCCATGTTAAAATAGCATTGCCCCACAAGATCAGTGAAATCAAACTCCGCCACCCTGGAAATTAAAAAAAATCCCCGGTTTTTGTTTTCTTTTAAAAAGGCAACGAGCACGCTTATTGTCGCTGATTACCAATAAATTACGAACATACCCCCGGAAGTAAATGGAAGTGGGAGACAAATGTGTTTAGACTTCTCCAATTTTCGGTCACTTCATGCCCTTTTCGGGCCAACATTTCACGGATGTTAAGCATGAGCTGGTGCACCGTTTGTATTTTAAAATCAAGCTAGTAGGGATATGCTAAGACATCAAAGTTTCCATATATGCAAACGATTTCGTGTCATCGAAGACTGTAAGTATATCAAAATTCTTGACTTGTGGCACATATATGGTGGACCCCGTGTTTTTTTACTGTACTGCCTCTCAGGCCTTGTAGGGAGATATTGGGGGGCTATCGTAGTGGAAAAACAGAGCAACCTCGGGCTTAAAGTTAACAATGGCATGGCAACTGTGTAAAAACTCCCATTTTGAAAAATTGGGGCGCTCTTCAAAAAAATGTGCTAATATTTGCGTTAAAAGTGGTGGCAGAATACTAATCATCCCTCATACGCGTGACATGATGCATGATGATGATCATGTCTGCATCATGGTACTGTACTCAGTCCTCAACTTGACTGGTCAAAAACCATGGATCAATCATTCATTGGCATTGCAATGATTGATGATCGATATTGGGCAATCCTCTACTCAGCTACTTTAGTGGGTTTTTAATCGTTTTTCATGCTACAAGCTGCCCCAAAGTGTATTCTTATTTTCCGTAAAGTCACTTCAATTTCACGAATATAACTTATAAGCGTACACTTTACTTTAGACAGGAGAACCTTTAAGTCCGTTTTTTGACATGGGTCGTCGGCACGACGTAAGGCCAATAATGGCAATTGAAAAGCCGTAGCAGCAAGCACTGTAATTAAGTTGGACTGTTCGACGCAGTGCTTGCGGTCGGAAGTCATATAACACTAAGAAAATAACCCTAGGCTAATGCCTCGTATTTATCTCAGTTTACTTTGTTATTTTCTCCTGCTTCCTGTTTCTTCGATGAGATCATTTGGAGATATTCCTTGTCGGATTCGTGCACACGATTTGAACTTATGTAATGTCCGGCATACTAGAAATGAGGGTGAATCGTAATGGTGAAATGCCAAGATTGATAATGACTCGTCTGACTTGCCCTAAATTTTCAGTATGACTCTGTTGTACTTACCCGAGGTTGCCTCTGGCCCCTTTTCCGCTAACGATAGCCCCTCCTACATCTTCCTCCAAAGCCTGAAGGCAGTACATAGAAAAAAACGGGATCCACAGTCCCCCCATATGGCCACAAAGCAAGATTTTGTAACTTACGGTCCTATATCACACGAAATCCGTGCATATATGAAAACTCTTATTTCTTATCAGTCCCTACTACTCGATTTTAAAATACAACTGCAACAGCTCATGCTTTACATTCCGTGAAATGTTGGCCCTAAACTGGCCACGAATTATCGCAAATTAACTCCACAACAGTCGTCTTCCACTTCATGACTTCCAGGTGTATGTTCGTAATTTATTGGTAATCATCGAAATAAGCTGCTCTTGCCTATTCTAAAGAAATAAACCGGGAACAATCCAGGGGCGACTCACTATCTAGTGGGGCGACTGTCTATGTTTAAATTGGGATTTTTTTTAACGGTTAAGAAATCACGTTTCAAAATCATCAGATTTTAAGCCATGAATGGAAACTCAGTCAAGGAAACAACGAGCGTATAATATAAATACTTTAGGACTACATCCAAAGTAACTATTTTCAATAAGTGCTGTATTTATACCTGATTCTGTGTATTGCTTATTCCTCATCGGATCGGCTTGCGGCACCCATCCCTGGTTTTTCAAATAGAGAAAGGCACTTAGCGTTGTAGAGTAGGGGGTAAGTTGACGACTTGCAACGCTACGTGAACGGCTTACGTTGTACTCGCTTAGTCTCGCACTTTCCGTAACGCTATGGCCATTCCGTGAGAATCTTCTAAAATTTAGAAAGTTCATGTTACCCAACAGTTTGATGACATTACCGTCCAAATTTTCTCCTTTGGTGCAATCATTGGACTCTCCACTGTGTTAACAGTCCTTAGAATTGGCTTTCCCTGGACTCAGTGGTGGTGTAAAATTCTTGAAATTTGAGCAGATTAAGATCACAACAATATTGCAAGCCCGCCGACATTTTGTTAATCTTTGAAAGCCTGACGGTCACATTAATGCAGCCTCTTTGCAACCATCCATCGCGCTGCTCACACACAACGGACACGTACCTTACCCGTGCGTTATAGGTAAACGCCTGGAGAAGACTCAGCTAAATCACACCGTCGCCAGCATCTTTGAGGTTGCAAGTGCCTTTACCGCCATTGGGCCTGCTTTGACATCAATAGTGTTTCTAAAGCGCCTTTCGCAGGACTCGGGAGAGCTGTGGTTTTGTTTGACACAAAGAACCATGATTTGGGGCTTTGGGCTCCATTTTTTCCCACCACTTGCCTTGCCCGCGCGGGTCCATGCCTAACCGAATTTTTTGTTAGCAACACTGGAGAATTGCACAACACGTTTGATCATTCGACCGGAGTTTGCGGCACAAAATTTGTATAAATATATTTCACTTCCAGTGCCGTTTAACTAACACTTAGATACAAAGGGTGAAAGGGAATACTAGTTCCAATAATTGTAACTTATTGCATCAGCCTTTTAAAACTTTGACATAATCTTTGGTGCCATAAGTTACAAACCTGTTCTGGTGGGTTTTTTCAATTCCATTTAAAGGTTTGAGATGTTTTGAATTAATTTACTAAATAAAAAGAAAAAATACTTTTTTCTTTGAACATACATGCTCTCTAGCGGTCTGTAAATAATTGTCTTACCAGTTAGTAACACTGGATGCTACAATTTGTTCCAAAAAAGTTTCATGTCAACATATACACAGGCTGCCAAATTTGGCAGCCCATGTCAGCACAACAGGGTAAGTTTCATTTCATCCCTGAACATTTCATAATTGAATTTTAAATCTGGAACAGGGGGGGGGTCTTTTTTTAAAATCAATCACATGATGCAAAGAACTCTCAAGAAATGCCTACAATATAAATTTATTGCAAGAATGAATATTTCAGCCACTTTGCACTGTAAAAAGTTGAGCAGAAGCTGTCCCTGTGTATCTTGGCTTAAATGCACTTTCTCACTACAAACACACACCTTCGTCATGACAGATTTCTATGATAACAGCAGCCATAAAAAGTTTAATGAAACCTAGTTTTCATGATCATCAGGACTAAGAGGAATACAGAATAAGATCGCACAGGTTGGTAAAAGTATTGATTTGTAAATAAATCTTAGAGATTTTCTTCTCAGGAGGTCCTCTTTCCGCGGCGGCGTCCTACTAGGCCCTATAAGCCCGTCCGACTTGATAATTATATCAGGCGGACTGGAAGCTGAGTCTACGTTGTACTATGACTTTACTACTTACTCTAGCTGTAGCATGAAATATAAAACCCCTAAAAAACTAAGTAGAGCCTTGCCGATATTTTGCAAGCATTCGTGGCCTATGCCTACAATTGGATGTACCCCTGTCTGTCAGACTCTGTCGAATCCTTCGTTAGATAATCTTGTAATTTTTCGCAACCCTACAAGCTCTACACAACTGAGAGTGACCAGCATGTTTGGCCATTGACTTCTTCCAAGGGGCAGGCCATCTTTGCTCTATTCGCAAATACCCACTCTAAATACCGAATATGAACAATCTTCAAAAGTGAAGGAAGGCGCTCCCTGGTAATGATTTTAATTTCGCACAAAGGTAGGCCTCGCGTTTCGCTCAGCGGGAGATGTCGCCGCTGTATCCAGTAACAACGAGCATTCCATGTGCTTCTATAACACAAAACCAAAGGATCATGAAAACGTCGAGTATCTTTGAACCGGAAATAATTTGTTGCCATATTTGATAGAAATTACTTTGATTTAAGTATTTTTTTTTTTTCCTGTTGTAGGATGGGGGGGGGGGGGGGCCTTGATTTTGGTAAATCCGAAAATAAAAAAAATCATCACACAATTCACTATTTTCATAGTTTGTTACTGGCATGGCTATGCGAACATAACCTGCACGTGGTTTGCTTGAAACCCGTGTATCATTTTTGTAAGTTCTATACGTGCGTATCAAAAAATTCAAACGCAGACTTGAGATCAAAAAAGCCTTTCCCTGTAAATATCCCAAATTTAAGAGTGGCTATTGTGCATTAACACCATGAATCTATTACATTTGACTGGCAACACAAAAACATTATGATCTTTATTTATTCTGTACTGGTGTAGACCACAATCACCTGTTTACTGTAGAGTTTGAATCACTGATAGTCTATTGCGGGAGAAGTATGGAACAAAATGTGCTTCAAAAACTTAATTTTGTCATATTTGTTGGTTTGTGTCTACATTAAAGCAGTCTATGGAATTGTACACATTAGGCCTATCCTTGATTTATAAGTTTAAAAAAATGCATTTCCACATTTTTTGCGATTCTCTGCATTAAGCTGCTAATCCTTTTAGGAAGAGTTTCAGGAATTGGGGGGGGGGGGGGTTGGCTGAGTTGGGAGGGTGGAGGGGGGCAGTGGTGGTGCCAGCGAATGGGGGTGGTAGCATTTTTTCTTGCACCCCGCCCCCCCCGGCAGAAGAAAAATGACAGAATTTGGCAAACATTGTTACAAATTCTGCGAAGCTTTGGGAAGTTTCACTTCCCATTTCCCTCACCCCCCCCCCCTCGGTGCCCCCCCACCCCCAAAAAATTAAGTATTCCTGCTGCCACTGGGGGGGAATCTTTGAATTTAATGGTTTTGGTTAAAAGTTTAAAAATTATTGGGGCTCAAGGGTATTTGGCCCCAAAACCCAAAATTATTGGGGGTATGCAGCCCCCCCCCCCCCCCCCCCCCCCCCCCCCCCCCCCCCCCCCCCCGATGCTAAGCCCATGGAAATTGAGGGCTTATTCATAGCTTCTTTCTCTAAAATTTTTGGAACCTTGTTAGGAGGACCCCATTTTCGGCCTCAAAGCAGCACGGAGCCTCAATTTTACAGTCTCCTATAGGGCTCTACGCTACCCAAATAAAAGTTTGAGGGACCCACCCTCCCCGGGCAGAGGGTTCCAGCATTTTCCATTGGTTATTGGGGCAGGTGCATATGCATGCGATGGTCACATTAGCATAAAAAGTAGTGATCCTGGTCATCGCCACAATATCTGGGAAAATTTTCCAAAGAAAAGTTGCCATCCCCAGAGAATTACAGGGACTGTGCCAAATTCTCTTCTCGAAGTCGAAGGCAAAAAGATAGGCCTTACAAAACTTAATAAATAGTGGCAAACAAACAAACAATTACATTAGTTACTTGGGCCGGGCATTTGGGGGTGGGTGAGGATTATAGGTTGTGGTAAAAACTTGTGTCCTGTTAAGACACTATCAGTGATTTAGCCGAAAGAGTCAAAACTATTTAAAATTTGCCATTAATAGCTTAAAAGTGAGGAGAAGTCTGTAGAATTGTTATAAGTTACTTTTTCAAACTGAGGCATGTCAAAGATATGACTCTCCATTCCAATTTACTCGGCTCTTGCGTAGTAAGTGTCCGTACGGGACAGTTTTGACCTAGTGCTTCTGCAGATAAAGTTAGGGTGGTACCTGTTACTTGATTACAGAAATGTAGGCAAAAATGCAGGATTTTGAATTGATTTTGTTTTATTTTGATTAGCAAATCACTGATAGTGCCTAATTAGTAGATATAATACTTTTTCTTATAGTTTGTTCCAAATCGCAAGGTTCTCTTCTGTACCACCGCAATAAAAAGTTTCTTCCGTATGTATCGGGAGATTTAAGGGACAAAGAATAGGTTATTACTGTTGACTGATGCAAACTGGCAACACCACGTTCATAAGTTGAAAACATTGCACAATTAGACAGAGAATTTGATAAATCAAAGCTGTAAGACATTTGTATAAATCTACCTACTCATCTCTTTGTGAAAGTTATGGTGATGATAATGGTAAATTGAGAAATAGAATGTGAAACGTAGATATGAACACAATTTTACTTGATCTATCCAAATGAAGATGGAGTAAAAAGTCGGGGGGAATCTCCTGCCG
This sequence comes from Ophioderma brevispina, assembly GCA_023653785.1. Classification (NCBI taxonomy): domain Eukaryota; kingdom Metazoa; phylum Echinodermata; class Ophiuroidea; order Amphilepidida; family Ophiodermatidae; genus Ophioderma; species Ophioderma brevispina. The sequence goes on along the minus strand of JAMKCH010009499.1, from coordinate 9,425 downwards.
GTGTTGTCACAGATCGAATACTGTGGTGAGTAATATAAATCCTCAACCACAGACGATTAGCTAATTGGATGCGCTGTGACCGTGTTTACTTTTACTTATTTGACAAAATTTATCGTGCTCTAAAAACCTTTCTTCAAATTTAGTTATTTCATTCGTCTATGCCAAATGTCCATGGTTAAAGACACTATCAGTGATTTGAAAAAATTGAAAGTTTGCAGGAATAGCTTGAAAAGTGAAGGATAAGTCTGTAGGAATTATCATAAGTTACCTTTCCAGCTGTAGAATGACAGAAAAGGACAGAAAACGGCAGTGTTCCAAGATACGATGTCCATTCAATTACATGTTGTAAGTAAGTGTCCGTTCGCCGACAGTAATGACTAAAATCTCCGATTCTGTCTTATAGGTTGCTTCTGAGTCTTATCATTTGTAGGGTTATGTTAAGCGATACCTGTACGTGTTGCATACATTCAAAAATCTGATTTTTGGGATGATTTTTTTTTTTGATTTGCTGATTTAGCAATCACTGATAGTGTCTTTACTGTGTCAAGAAACTAATTACACATACCAACTTGGACTCAATCTCCATAAACGCCAAAAATTTTCATTCAGTCAGTTTAAACCAACATCGTTCCGTGCACCTGCAATGTTTGATATAAATTCACATGTTTAAAAATAAGATAAAGTGAACGTAAATTCATGTCAAACCCTTTTTACACAAGGGAGAATACTCCATTTTCGTGATTGCACATATCCCGAATTTCACCATGTTCAGTTACCAACATACGATATCACTTCGCACGTTACAGGTTTTACCATGAATATTTCCAAGGTGTATCGGTATACTCGCGCACAACCATTGAGGTTGGCCTCATGTCATCAATGGCTTTACCAATGACTGCGTCATCAAACTCTACGCAGAATAAAAAATAATTATCTATTATTAACACAATCATTTTTGTAATTGAAAATTAATAAAATATAATTGCGTATTAACCATTTACAATTGCATCACGGCCTTTATGAATGATAACACTTACATTTCACCAATTTGTTGAAGTTAGGCAAGCGTTCTTTTCCCAAATAGCAGGAATGTTAAAATGACTCGGGTCATTTTTGTGTCAAATCGTGGGGGTTTTTTTTTCTAAAAAGTCGGAAATTCGACCTTTCAATTTTTGAAACTTCTTGACGGTTGTTGAAAGTTAACAATTGTGTTTACGTGTTTGGTATAATGATGCTAAACTTTGAGAAGGGAACAAGTCCATCAACCAGGTAAAATCAGGTATGTAGTTTTTTGTGTGTAACACGGTTCACAAAACAGGGCAATCCAATTAGCTATCGTCTGTGGTTGAGGATTATATATTACTCAACCACAGAATCGATCTGTGTACGGTGTTGTCATTTAATCATCACAATCCAATCTATCTCCGGATTGCTGGGGCTTGTGCCCATAATCGGGTGCCATGGCATGGCATGCAATGCCGTGCCACACTTAGCCACAATTCCTATTTCAATTCATCTTGCTCACATCACATTGTGCGACTTTTGTTTGGTCTTTATCATTTTTCACTTGGATTTTTATAATTTTATTTTTTTTACTATAGGCCGCCCTGTTCATATCAATGCAAGCGGCCTATGCATGTAAAAGACACAATGATAAAAGCGAGGCCAAGATGCATTATAATTCTACGCATCGTGCTGCCACACGTCACTGATCGAAAGAAGCTACATTATAACTTCAATCAGAAGCTGATAAAGACGCGTGAATGGATTGGACATTAAAATTCAAACATGAAAATGTCCAGTTGGCCACTCGCATCTATTAGAGAATAAACGAGGGAATTTTGTTGTTTTGCCAAGAATCTAATATCGTGTCATAAATGTATTGGATGGCAGTCCAATATTTTGAGTAAGTGGATGCGTGCGCAGCCCTTTATCCCTCACGATAAAATATTGGCACTGCCATCCAATATGAGTATGCAATATTAGATAAGGCAAAACAACAAATCCTCTTTGTATTATTTTATTTAGTTTAAGTTTTGGTTGTTTTATCACCGAAAATTAGTTTTATTTCAATAATCTTAGTTTAAAAAACAAAAATATTCACCACCCCGCTGTAAATGAACTAACCCTACTAACTGTGTGCACTGCTTAACCTTATACTGCGCGTAACCACTTGTTGCGAGGCGACGCACAGAAAAGAAAATATAGTCCATATAAATATTCAACAAACCAATGAGATTGCGTGTTTGCTACTAAACCCCGCCCACTGAATAAATGCGTAATCAAGTAATTACGGTCATGTGAAGGTCTTTGAAGTTATTTACTTGAACAGTTTGAAGGTACTTTTAAGGTGTTTGGCTTTAGATTTTGTATCTAAGGAGTACATGCATGCCAGGGTTTCACAATTAGTGTGCGTTTTTGCTCTATGACGCACTTTTCCAAGGTGACTCAACTTTGGTCTATATAGAGTAAAATTTTGTGCGTCTTGGTGGACGCAAAAAATAGCCACTTAAAACGCCACAACAAAATCACAGAGTTTGCTCTTGCACATGGTCCAACAATATTGTATCATTTTCACTGAAACAAATAATTATTCCTACCATTAAAATCATGTACAAATCTTGAAAATAAATATATTGTTTAAATTTTGACGTAATTTAACGGTCTTTTTTTAGTTCCCTAACCTCTCTCACCATCCCAAAAGGTCATTCAATATACGCCACTCCATTCTTTTGGAGTTTAAGGGTCCTCATGTTATTGCTTCTCAATATGCCCATCTAGGGTTTTGGAATGGGATGTCTTTTTTGGATTGTTGCCAGTCCTTTAAACAGTTTCTCCAAATCTGTTAAAAACTTGACACGCATATGATTTGAAGCACCCACTTTTTCCAAACTCCGTGAAACAAATTTGCGTCCAAGTTTAGACCGCACTATTTCCCAAAACCTCGTGTGAACCCTGATGCATGCTGACTTTAATAAACTCGGATATTGATCCAGCGGGGGAAAGAATTTAGTATTTCTGCCACAGGCTACGAATCGGCAACGTTAACGGAATAAACCGCATGTTAAGGTGCCGAATTTAAGTGGGGGCAGAATACTATTCAATCCCCCAGCGTGTCCTTCGTTGGACGATTTGCGATTTTAGCATCGCAAAAAATCACGAGCGATTTCCCCCTCTGCTTTTTTAACGCGAATTGTAAAAGCAGTCGCAAAATCGCGTAACTCTGGATTTGCTAGGGCTTGTCTAAGCGTCTGATTAATTTTACGCATTTCAACCTTTCACTCACCCATTTTTTTGTTTTTGCTGCGTGAACATAAAGGCGTAAAAATAATGAGACCAGCGAGTGCCTGGAATAAGGATTTCAGATCCATGAGCAATTTTTGGTGATTTTTAAAAATTTTTTAATTTTTTAGGTTTTTTCTTTTTTTAAAAATTCTGGATCTGGTTTTTGTTTCCAAACCAGGGGCATTTTGTCTTTTAGCAAGGTAAATTGCCCCTTGCCTTTGCTTATTCAGCCTTAGACGGCACGTCTCTAGTGAAACGGAAAGTCCTCTTAGTGAAGAACGGACATTTCCCTCTAAAAAGGTCCTTTTTCACGATATTCGGAAAACTAATCGGTGACACCATGTTTTATTTCGGTATTTTTTTAGTATGCAACTTAGAGCTAAACATTGTGCAATCAGAAAACGTCGCCCATTTGTATCTTTTTTGGGGCACTTTAGGTATTGGTGCATCATTTTTTCGTTTTCCCAGACTATGCCATAGAGTCGCGTGGTAAATGTCACATTTTGGGGGCAAAAAATGTACATTTTTTCTCAAAACGAATACTGTAAGTTAGAAGTGGGCTATAAATGGGTCATTTTCTTTTCATAGTGCTGGGTTTCTTTGTATTCTCTTATCACATGAAAATGACAAAAGTTTTTGCGTTGGGTCCCAAAACAAAGGTGTGCAGCGCCCTCTTTGTGCATGTCCTTTAATTTTGTGGTGGGAGTGATTTTGAGCAGAAAATCTCTCTAATCACTCTTTTCACAGGTATTTTGTAATGCTTTTTGATGTCCTAATTATATGTTAGCTCAAAAAGCATTTTGAAGTTTGCATGAAAATGGACATTGCGTTTTTCTTAAAATTGAACGTTTTAGGTCAAAATTTAGTGTTAGGGCCTCTCATCAATTTTTGTCTCCAAACGCAATTTATTTTAGAGAAGCTTCAGCTTCCCCTGATGCTGCACTAAAATTTGGCCGTCCCTTCGATTTTGGATTTTCGGAAAGTCTACCAGTAAAGACTGATCCTCTGTTACATGTGGGACTTGATTGTGCGACAGGAAAGTACAATGTGTATCAGCAGAAATATTTATGCTAATATGTTTCAATGCCTTTACATTCTTTTCATGAATGTTTTGTTTTTTGACAATCCAAGGTAAATTATAGACCCTTGCATCAATTAACATTGTTTTGTTTTTCCAGCATGAAACTCAGGCCCAAACAGCCCTGATGTACACTTTGACCCTGTGGTCAAGCTAGCACCAGTAGAAACAATTACACTTGAAGAAGATGAAGAAGAATATGCAAAAGAAGTTACTCTTGCCCACATACCCTAAGATCGAAACTGCCCTTGCCCTGTGCTGCTATCATGTTGCCAGGGTTTCAGAAACGTCCGGAATAAATAGGTTTCTTCTTGAAGAATGTAAGAAAACTGGAAAAAGTGGTTCTTCCAGTTTCCTTCCGATGAAACTGGAAGAAACCCGGAGGAAATGGAGAAAACTGAAGAATATAAGAAATTACTATGGACAACAAACTAAATTACACCATATTCACCTGCTTTGTACTTCAAATCATCAAGGTTACTTTAATTTACCTACCTTACAGACCAATGTCCATTTTTTTTTTAAATAACAAGTTATAGCATGTTAGTATTCTTTGCAAGTATATGGTACACAATTTTGTTTTGTTTGCAATAAAATTATAAACATATGGTTAATTGTAACCTGGTTTTTTTTTTTTTTCCATTTCTTTCCATGTGCACATTTGAAACGACTAATTATCAGTGTTTGTTAATGTAGATGGCCATGCGTTTTAAAACCCGCCGATTTTTGTCACACACCACCCCGTTTTTTGAAATTTTCGACATGTTTTTTCCTTCAGATGACCATATCTTTCAAACTTTACAAAACCCCCCACCACATAAAAGTATACATTTTTCTGAAAGAATTGCACAAGGAATCCAAAAAAAAACCCGCATAAATATTGTCAGGTGTAAGATTCTAATGCTACACTACAAGTTGGTTAAAATAGCAAAATGTCACTGAAAGTGCCCGCATTGTTATAAATGTCAAAAAAACTTTTGTGTCCACCTGTATCTGATTTGATGTCATTTTCTTTGCATTTAGACTTAGGCCTTTCCAGCATATATAATTGTAGGGGGTTGATCACCACAAAAAATGATATACTTTTTCAAAAAATGACCAAAACAAAACATGCATTTTTTTGTCAGCAGCCTCACAACTTCAATAGACTTTCAATAAAAAACCATCCTCCCACAGGGTTTTTTTTTTTTGTTTTTGTCTTTGTCATGTTGGGGGGTTAGTAAACAATATTTTACATTATTAGTGATCTTTCTCTTTCTCCTTTAGAATAAACTTCTTGCAACTTGTTGAAAGATTAAAATTGGTTTGCAACAAGCACGGAATGAGCAAATAGCGCAATGATGATCCTTGCATTGTAACATCCACATGTTTCAGATAATTACAAAATGTATAAATGGCACATCATTTCATAATTGTCAACCAGCAAATTTAAACTTTTCTTTACTCTTCTCAATGTCCATACTCTGTACAGCTATTAACACAGTTATGTGTGTAAAAGTCATTACAGTAGTCTGGACATCTTAGAAAGATTTGAATGTTTTTTTTTTGGTTTCTCACATGGCAACTGGCACCCTAATATCCTGTATAGTCTAAATTATTGACAACAGTAAATACCGTGGCGAGATTTAATAAGTTCAAATCTCAACTCCAAGATAACAATCCTTTGGTATGATAGTACCTTTTGTATTGTTTGTATTGATGAGGATTGCCTGCCTAATGTTGCTCATAATAATAAGCCTGTGTTACCTTGTGCCATGTGGATATTGGTTTTAGGTTAACCAATGCATCAACTGTATTATACCTAGTTTCTTCAATTATTTTGCTTCCATCGATGCAAAATGAATCAAAAAGAAATCATATTTATAATATGCATTGCATCCTGGTCTATAGCTATAGGTAATTTATCATTTAATATAGGTTTAGTGCTCAGTGTTTTTTTTAAATAAAATAACAAAACCAAAACCAAAGAAATACAAAATTATAATATTATTTTAATTTAATTAGGCCTATTGTCTTGGAGACATACTATAGGCCTATCCTGGCCAACAGCAGTGGTATTATTTATAGGTATTTTACAATATAAACAGAAAGATGATACTGTCGAGCTCTATATTTGAGACCAAATTTTGTTGAAACATTGATTTTTTAAAGAAAATCTCAACATTTTTGCACTTCAAGGCACTAAAAATTACCTTTTCCTTCCCATAGGATTGTACATAAGCGCACCGTCTTCCTCATTCACCGCTTCCTCCACCACCCCCGGCTTCGTCAATTGAATTGAAAGCCATTCTGCCTATGTTCAAGATACCTCACATGAAACTTTCAACTAATAATTAATGTTTAGCTTTCCATTGATGCCAAATTTACTCCCCATACTCTAAAGGGCTTCAAAGATTCATTAAAAAATAAAACTCCACGTGAAAATGTGACCCACCACCATTTTTGGGGTGTCGAGTTCAAAACGCATGGCAGATACAACAAATGAAAAAGCTTTATGAAATCTGTATGGTCAATTTGGTTAAATTTAAAACACAAATCATGTTTTACCTGTTGTGTACAATACAGATCTAACTTAGGGAAAAACCTGGGTTACTTTTCAGGGAGACTATAAAATTTGCTGCTTAAAGAAATTGAAGAATTTTTGAGTTCTGGCACATCATGAATTCCTTGGCCATATCCTGGTTGTGAAAAGTGTCTTAACAGTTCTTCCAGTTATGTGTTTTTTTATGTTTAAGAGGTTAAACTTCAAGAGACAAAATTTTTCGTGTTAGAGCTGGGAGTTCATTTTCTTCTACGGACTGTAAGTCGCGACTTTGAGGCTGCCTTGAGAAATTTTCAAGACGTTGCTACTGTCATTTTGGCCAGGACACCCCCACGCATTAAGTGTTACAGAAATAAAGAAAAAAGAACGGTGTCCCAAAACGTCCAAATGGCCCTAAATTTTAGTAAAAGTTCAAGATTTCATTAAGGGAGGGTCATTTTCGTGATCCACAGCCTCATCCCCATCCCCCCGACTTACCTAAAAGTTGGAGATTTTATATCTCTGAACCGTTAGCCTTGTTAGTCAAAACAAAAAAATCCCACGTGTGCCCAATCTTATGTGCAATTCGGTCGCATCTGTAGGAATTCGCATTTTTGTATTTCCTGTCCGTAAAACGACAGAATTTTTCCAGTACAGTATATCCTATTGGACCGTGGGAAACGAGCACTTGCCTAACACAAAGCCGCAAGATCGTGATCAACTAAAATTTGAGAATAATCTTTTCTCAGGATATCTAGTGATCTATGAATAAAACAGAAGGTTGCTGAAATCACGAAATGCACCCTTAAATTTCAAAGTTCCACCCTTTATTACCTTGCTTTAATATGTTCCTTGTGAAAATAAAAAAAAAAAACAATAGGAAACCACCATCAAAAACATTGCTACTTTAAAATTTACGTGTGTAAGCCTATACGAAAACTCTTGCATGTTATCCGCCGGAATATCCGTTTTAATTAGAATCCGGGTTGGGCGAACTGATTTCACATTCATCACCCCATGTTTGTTAAGGCCATGGATTAAGATAATGCCCCTTAAAGGAACAATAGGACACTAGCGTAAAGTTCCAGGAATACATCGTCCATGGAATAAAAAGCATAAACAACTTAAGTAAGCACTTTTTGGATAACCACTTTCATTCTAACAAAACAACACTTCACACTGGGAAAACACTTTTGAAGCCACTTGTCTTCCACAGTTTGAGTTGCTATTAACTTAAAGTCGGTGGCTTAGGACTGAATCGCAATCCTACCGAAGTCCGAATTTGTTTTTCCGAAGGTGTACCCTGCTATTAACCAATTTGGTTGACAACAGAGACGGAAGAATATACTATTAGTTTTGAACAGGCAATGGCTGAGTGATAAGTATTGTAAACGTTATATTCTTGACATGCTTTTTGTCTCGCCTGAACTTTGTTCGGCAGAGACTTCGTTATCACTTTTCTGTCTGTCCTGTCTGGTCGGTGTCTGTCTGCGTCTGTCTGTCGCCGTCCGTGGTTCCCTGCTTGTGTACGATTTATCTGGAGTTTCCGTAAGGGCTACCGATGGTCGTAACTTGGTGTAAAAATCTGGCCCATGATTCTTCTCGACCTGATGGGATTTTGGGCGTAAAATATGCTAATTAAGTATCTAATTTGCCTAATTTACAAAATTTCCCCGCAAGGCTGGTGTACAAGTTTTAGGAGTTCCGTAAGCGTATAATGATGTAACTTGGTGGAAGGGAGCGGGCTGGAGTGTTTCTCGAACTGATTAGATGTTTGGTCGTATTTCAGGCAAATTAAGTATGCAAATGAGCTAAGTAAGATGCAAATTAAGCGTAATTGCTATAATTTTAACCGTTACTCGGATTACACAAAATCCTTCACGCTGAAAGCCTATCATGGTGCGCATCTTTTTTGCAATTTGAAAGTGTGTGATATTATGCCGCTTAGGTATGCCAATGAGCTAATTAAATATTCGTAATTACTGTAGCTCTGAAACGTACATCGGATAGGCAAAATTCCTTCCCTACATGAAAGAATACTATGCCATGGCATCTTTTTTGTTGTGAATCATAATTGGGTCAAAGTGGATTTTGGGCTAAAATATGCTAAGTGTCCCTATTTGCATAAAAATTTTTTTAAAAAAAAAAAGCCTTGTGTACAAGTTATCTAGACTTCCGTAAGGCGTATACATGATGTAACTTGGTGGAAGGAAGTGGTCTGAAGAGTTCTCGACCTATTAGATTTTGGGCCGATTTCAGGCCAATTAAGTATTCAATGAGCTAATTAATATGTAAAAATCACCCGGGTTAAAAAAAATTTTTTTTTTTGCCCTCCTATAATTTTGAAACGGTAACATTGGATTACAAAATTCCTTCACTGCATGAGAGCCTATTATGGTGCCATCTTGTTGCCAGTTGAAAGTAAGTGATATGCAGCTTAGGTAGGTAAATGAGCTAAATTAAATATCATAATGCTGTATCGCTGAACGGTACATCGGATGTGCAAATTCTTCACTACATGAAAGAACAGTCTGGCATTCA
>JAMKCH010009498.1:0-29337 GCA_023653785.1 Ophioderma brevispina | reverse complement strand
CTGAAGCGGGAACCAGTGCTGGTCGACCGCACCAGTAACCGCGCACTGTACCCCCCGCTTGCAGCGGGGCCAACCTGGCGAAGCACCGCTCGCCCCAACCTAGCCGTGATGCCTGGTGAAGCTGCAGCACGAGCCAGATTGACAACGCGTGGCTAGGGCAGGCAGCCATGCGGGGAGCATTGAGCATAACGACACCCGCGGGCGTCCCGTTACGGGGCACCGAGGAAACCACCTTCAGGGCTGGAACGCATCAAGCCCCGAGACAGTTACCACACCAGAGCGGTCTCAGAGTCCGATTACCCCTAAACCACGAGCGCCGGTGTCCGGTACTGTCGTGGATCGCCCGAAAAACCCGGGCGTCACCATATCCAACACAAACCGCCCCCCGACGGACGGCAGCGCCCAATCCCACAGGTAGAGAGCAGAGCAGACCATGCTTTTTAGCCTGCACCGATAAAGCAACAGGAACGCACCGAGCTAAATCAGGCGAGCCATCGCCGGCCCGTGCTAGCCGCTGGCCCCCGAGGGAGCCGCAACTACACGCTAAAGCCACCCGAGTCTGCCGTACCGGAATGTCTGCAGCCGCCAAATCCCCAAGGGAAAAAGGCAGAGCATACCGGCTAGCCTGCACCGGAGGAGCCCCTAGGGCTAGATCAGGCGAGCCAGCGGCCGGGAGCGAGGTAGACGGGCGGAACGCCCGAGGGAAAACGCCCGACTAACACGCCCTGAGTAGCCGAAGCTACAACATCTTTAAGTGCTCCCAAAGCAGCGGGGCCGCCTTGGAAGAACCTCGGAACCGGAACCCGAACACCACCCCCCTTCCCTTAGCGAAACATAAACAGGGAAACTTTGTTCAATGGCGAACCATTGAAAACAGTAAGGCCACCGCAAAAGAACACGCACCAAACGGAGGGACAGCGGAAGCGAGACCAGTAATGAACGCACGGAAAAAGAGGGTCGCGGGCGGCAAGCGTCAAAGACGCTGCAAAGTGGGGTGAAGCGAGCCGATGGGCGCGTGTGTCGGAACGCAACGAGCCGATAAAAACAAAGGCGTGCCGCGGTAAGAACCGGCCCGCCAACGCGGAAACAAAGATACCGTCGCGGGAACAAAGTCACACACGGTAAAAGAATTTTCCAAAGTCAGTTTTCACATATTTTCAAAATTAAAATACACAGCATAAGAATACATAATAACAACCCTACACCCAAAAGACCTGTTTTACTTGATAGCATAGCACCTACAACAAGAAACAGGCCTCACCAAAAAGCAAGGCATCCAAAGCACGCACACGTGCGTGAATGGCTGCCTTTGTTTTACCCTTTTTTTTACCCGCTACTCCAGATCACATGACGCATCGGCGGCAAAAAAGATTCTCCACAATAAAGCTCTACCGCCGGGCGTAAAAGTCGCCGTTTATTATCCCGCCAAATAGAGCGTATAATCCAGTATATAATCCTTAACATATCCAGATATTATAGGTATAGTAGTAGGATTATTCCGTATGAGACGACAACTAGTCCATTATCAAACTCAGTTAATTTTTTGGCTGCTGCTGACAGGCTGCGTTAAACACGCGTCGTGTGGTAAGCTGGCCAAATCGGAATTGAGGAAGAGTATTGGCTAACATGGGTGTGAACCGTGGGTCATGTTGAACCATTTTCTCTTTAGGGGGTGCTAACATAGTAATTTTTGGGGCATTCCAACTTCTCAGAAGGGAAATGCATATGTTTCAGTCCACCTTGATTGTTGTAAAGGAATCAGAGTTCATTGTAATGATTTATGACTAATCGGGAAAACAACTCCGACGAAAACAATACTCAGAGAAAACAATGTAATTTTCGATCTAACCCGATGAATTTTAGAAATAAATTAGACATACAAGGGGGGTTGAGAGCGATAACAGCTAGCATGATTGTTTAATTTGAGGATTTTTTTTTAACCTTTCATTAGTTCAAAATACACTCTGCTAACAAAATTTGTTTATAAAACACAGAAAAACTAATAAACTTGTCTGAAATCTTGTAAGGGGTTGTCTGATCCCACGCCCTGCGGTAAAGGTGACACCCGCTATTTGCCCCTCAAACATTAATTATCGTCATGTTAACCAAAAACTTAGTTATGGCCGAAGGTTATGGCCTTTCTTAACCACTTAATTGTGTAATCGGACCTTGGGCAAAATGGTTCAAACGTAGGATACGCAATGAGAATTCCTTGAAACTTCGCAATCAATAGGGAATAGGGCCTTTATGCATTTACGCTTGACTGAATTCTAAAATGCGGCCTAATATCCCCAGGAGGTTTTAATTGATCAACAATGATTAACGGTAGTTTGTGTTCTCCCTAGTCCAATTGCACGAACAGGAGAACTAGAAGGACAACACTTGTTGTTATTGATATAGTATAAAAGGGACAAAGTAAAATGAACAGGGGGAAACAATTTGGTATTTATCATTCAATAGTCACGATATAGGGACTTTAAAAATAAACTTTTTTCGTTACAGAAATTTCGTGACGAGCATAAACAGGCGACCAGTCGAAACGATTACCCCTATATGAACCTGGCTCCGAGGGTCTGGGGTAGCTTTTTTATATATTTGTATAATTTCGTAACAAAGCACAAATGTGGCCCAAACAGACGCACCATCAAAACATTACCCATATATGAACCCTTGCTCCGAGGTTCTGGGTAGCTTTATGTATATATTTTGTATAATTTTCGTAACGATCCAAATGCGCCCAAACAGACGCACCAGTCGAAACGATACACATGTGTGAACCATGCACACAGGTCTGGGTTAAACTGTAATCTGAAATATTCGTACCATTTTGTGATAAATCGAATGTGCCAATACAGACGCAAACCAATGATTCCCAGATCATTTCAGTTTTCCTAAATTTTCCCATCGTCGGCAAAGGATTAACTTTACCACAACCTGAATGACTTAAAAAAGAAAACCATAATACCCTGAACAAAAGATATATCTCTTTAAGCCTTAGTTCAAATAAACTTATCATACATACTTAATATGTATAAAAATTATTTCAACTGGCTTCACACGTGTTATCCACTGCTGTGCTGATGAAGTTCAAATAAATTTGTTTGATTGGTTTGATTGATAAATGATAGATCATCCCTAGCCATTGATATGAGAACGTACTGTCATGGAAACAACCTACAAACCCGGACGACATACATGCCTTGTGGGTATTCGCTGAAAGAACAAGAGAACCATACCCTAACATTTCTATAGAAAAATAGAAACTACGTCCCTAAGAGGAATTTGAATCTGACACCTCTAAGGTCAAAATGACATCCAACGATCACTGAATTATCTCAAGACAAAAATTCGGAATTGAATTCAGTATTCTATACAACCACCCCGTCAACATGCAGCTTATTCCTTCCGTATATGCTGTCGAATTCATAGGGATGTGGCATCAATACAAAATTCTTTCCTCAAAAATTTCATCTCGCGGGACTGAATTACCGTTAAAAACCACCCTAAAACAAAACCCATACTAAGAGGATTTAATCACAAACCGATGGGAAAATCGCCCAAAAGGGAAGTAAAAACTTACCTAACGTTAGCGACGCTGCGAAAATCTGCGGCTTACAGGATGATCCCAATGGCGAAATAGGAAGTGGAAAGGGTTTGGCGGTCTCACTCTTTAGGAGGGCTTAGGGTTGGGCGCTATATGTATCGGTGTAAGTATTTGGAAGGTATCACATTCACACAGGAGCGAATGCATCCTAGTAAGATCACCATCAGGTTAGTATTAAATCGTAGCTAACAAACTAAACAGAAATGACAAATGCAACAATTTGGTGACATTATTTTCTTATTCATTGCATGGTTACAATTCATGCCCCATTACACAGGGTGACCTACCAATAAAAATGTTTCTCATATTTAGTATTATTTTTGCACTGAATTCCTCCATTCCTTCCCCTTTTTTCTATGTCCCTTAAATAATTGGTCACATCCTCTCTGTCAGCTGTTTTATTGAGTTTAAGTATCCTTAAATGTGCCCATTTTGGCCCTCATATTAGGGGGGGTCACATGGACAGATCATTACCACTGATCGCCTAAACACTGGATGGCTGTCTCCACGCGATTGATTAGCGAGCCGGTGAAGAAACCGGAATTTGCACAGCGTCCCTTTTGCCTACCCCACAACATTCACTCGGTTGCAACCGGGTTCTATGGGCTGAGTCTACACATCTGCCTTTATTAAGTACTTTCCTGGTCAGATCTGGAAAAATATCGAGCGTTTGCAATTTGTATGGAGTATGTTGCCCGTTTGCCTGAAATTAACTGTGAGTAGAAGTAAATGAATGTATTCTAGGCATTTTTGCGAGCGCTTTAGTGGTGATACTTGGTTGTACACACGTCTTGCCTATACACTGTATGCACTAATTCACAGTACTAGTCTAGACTATATCGCTGTGCTCTAAAATGCTATATAACTCCAATGGGAATACTAAATTAGTATTTAAAAGTCATAGAGTCTTTTTCGCTGGATCCATGTAGAAATGGATCACAATTAGGCCTAAGGGATAGCTTGTGATTTTTACCTTTAGCACAAAACAGTGTCACTAGACTTGCTTATAATCCCAAGGTCAAGGACCAACATTTCAGTTCCTTTCCATTCTTATTTCCAAGTTGATTTAAACAATGATTTCGTGCACTATACTGACCCATACGCTGGCAGTGAATTATCTTTCTTCAAAGCGAGATTTATATCCGATGGGGGGGGGGGTGGCAGGCTCGTCCAGTGGTTCTGAACTTGACCCCGAAAGGCTAACAAGAACATTTTTGTGAAAATAAACCCTACGGGAGTCCTACGGAGCCAATTTTTGGTGAAATTAGACTAGTTTTCAGGTTTTTTTTTTAATAGGGGACAATTTTGGCAGGTAATTCATACACCCCTTTGGGCCCTGAATCTCAACCCGTGACTACATACTTCTTTAATAATAACACTGAGAATATTATTAGTCAACAAGTGTCTTTTTGACTAATTAAAAATTAGTCATGCAAATCAGTTGTTTAATCATTCATAATTACGTTCAATGCTTGAAACAAGGTTTGCTATGCTGGAAGATATCCTCCCCTATTTTAAACTATATTTTTTCATGATTACAAAATATTTTCATTACCTCTAATTTACACATTTTAAAATGTCAAACTAATACTGACAACTCGTTTTTTAAATTTGTCACATGGTTAAATTGACTCAATTAAGACGACTTTTAAGAAACTCAAGTAAAATCAGACTATAATTGGTTTGTCAAGCACAAAAATGGCGAATTTAAGTATAATACACATTTCATTGCTAATTAGTCTTTGATTAATTTGTAATTAAAAAGTCCTAATTTTTAAGTTGTAGAATATTTGCAATTATGAAATTTAATCAAAAATATTTAAAAAACATTCTTTTTTATTAAACCCACTTTTTAGCACACTGTTTTGGGATTCTAAAAACTAATTTGCATGACTAACTATTATAATTAGTCAATAAGATACTTTTTTGACCAATTAATATTCTCAGTGTAGCCATATCTAACAAGTTACACTTTTGCTATACATACTGGCAAGAAAAATACACACTCGGGGTTTATTTTGCTGATCAGTATGTTTAGGTTACATTTTCCTTTTATTCATTGAACCGTCACAATCCAACTGAATATGAATACCCCCCCTAAAACTCATTATTGTGAATTTTATACCCTATAGGTTGTCCCGCATTGAAACGCCTATATTCGTCTTTTTGGAAAATCATTGTTAAGACCCCCCCCCCCCCCCCCCCCCCGGAATTTATAATCCAAAATCTCTTAAGTAATATTTTTAGAATAAACGTGCATAGCCCCCAAATCGCTTAAAGCCTGTAAAAGAGAACGAATGCTACTTCTCCCTCCCCCCACCCCCGGGTACCCCCGTCCATAACTTTAGGAGCTTACCAAGTCCAATTGCTCGGTGGGTGGGGGGGGTTAGTAAAAGCAGAAAAAAGCAAGGAGGATTATAATCTCTAATATATCTGTGAATAACTAGTAGTCAAGCTAACTTCCTGCATGAATTATCTTATTGTGTCTGTGAGCTGAAACCTGAAATATGCATTTTTAAGACTTTTTAAAACATTTGGAATCATATTTTGTTCGAACATACCCACCCATTCTCGAAAATCAAACCACTAATTACAAACCTTGAACATACGCGCAAGTAATCGGTCCTAATTTCTTTCCTTTCGTAGTTTCCCTATGTCGTTGGTACTGTGCAACGGCCATGTTCGTGGGTAGAGCAAAAGGGCCGCCGAGCAATATCCCGTTTTTCCTCACGTTCGAGCGGCGATAGCCTATCCATGATGAGCTCATGATCATTACCGACTATCAACAAACATGATGGACAGAAGTATATTTAAGCATTTTTGAAATTTTGAACCTTTTTCACCTTTGACCCTGTAACTTGTTGTATACCATTTCCATCTATGACCTTAAACGTTATCGTGGTCTGTATATACCTACTTTTTTTAGAGATCTACTATGATTCCTGTATCTTATTTTCAAAACATACCAATACATTTAGTACTTGACTGTGCAAAAAAACAAAAACTTACTTCTGGAGGGTGTCTACCATTGAGTCTGTGTCTGTCTTGTTGAACAGCATTACCAATACATGACACAGATCAAGGACGGATCAAGCACAATGGCTCTATATATTATACATAGCCTTAATGCTTGGACTGTGCACACACTTCTTGAGAGGTTACTATTGAGTCTGTGTCTGTCTTGTTGTACAGATTACCAATACATGACACAGATAAGGACGGAAACAAGACACAATGGCCTCTTTATTATACATAGCCTTAATGGCTTTGGACTGGGCACACACTTACTCTTGAGAGGTCTACCATTGAGTCTGTGTCTGTCTTGTTGCAGAGCATTACCAATACAATGCCACCAGATACAGATAAGCAGGAACAAGACACCAATGGCTCCTAAAATTATACATAGCCTTAATGCTTGGACTGTGCACACACTTACTTCTTGAGAGGGCTTACCATTGAGTCTGTGCTGTCTTGTGCACCGCCTTACCAATACAACGACACAGATAAGGACGGATCAAGACACACAAAGGACCTGGGTGGCTAGAAGAAGCTGACTTCAAGTTGCAATTTATCATCCTGTACAAACACACAGTAAACGGCAATGTTAGATGCAGTTACTTATCCATGGTCCACTACAAGCCCCCAATTATTATTGAACTACATTTCTTCCAAAAACCAAATAGGGCTTATTGCCCAAAGGTCTAAAAGTTGCAATCAAAAAACCTGCTGACGATCTGCCTCGGCAAGATTATTCAGCTTAATCACACATCTCAAATGAGATGTGAAACTGTAGCCACTCACTAAAGGCGGCTTTTTCAATTTGGACATTACATTCCTACTCGACTTTGGAGAGTTGGCTGGACTAAAAATGGTTTAGAGAGTTTGAAAAATAAGACGAATATTGCCTGTCTTGTGATTAGAGGGAGCTTGCCTTGGACCACAGAGTCCCTTAGTTCAAATCTCGGTGGTGCCACTTGCTGGATTTAGTTAAGTGTTCAATTCTGGATTTATTTGTATAGGTGATAGGGAGTAAACTCAGAATTAATATTCTCCTAATGGTTCATTTGATATGGACATTTCAGATGATTAAGAGAAACTACAGTGTTTTAACAAACGCATGGTGTTGCCTGCCGTCGCAGTTGTGAATGAGGACAAAGCGTCACATGAGATCACAAGGTCACTTGAGGTCGCCATCATGAGGTCACCAAGGTCATTGTGAGTTTGCCTGAGGTCACCAAGGTCACATGGACGTCACTAGCAATACCCAGGGCCATTGTATCTTAATGTCAATTGTCATGAAAAATTTGTTCAATATACAGTGATGTGAGTCAAAATGATTGTTCCGAGGAATAAAAACATATTTAAAAAAATTTGTAATCTTTTAGAATATTATATATACTTTATCTTAACAATAATTACTTCTTAATCACCAGGTCAAAAATCCTGAGATTCATGTCATTTTATTTTCAGTTATCACCTCATTTTTAGAGGGGTCCCGAAATGCCGCGTGTACAATTTAGTACAGTAAACCATAGAAGATGAGTAGACATTTAACAGTGTAAGTCACAAACCAGGATCTCAGAAAACAAGATAGCAAAGAACGTTTTTTTGTGTTCACCACAGTGAAGCAAAATTGGTTAATAATTTATCATAAAGAAAATTGTTCCAAAAAGTATGACCTTTGACCTTTAGCCAACTACGGTTGTTAATCACTTAAAGTGAGACCTGTTTTGGTGTGTAATTTTCAATGATCTTTTTGGGGTTTGCCTTAGTAATACTAAAAATAGTTTCATTCAAAACCTTGAAGAATCTAAACAGTCAAATATAATTGCACTTGTTGTTGCATTAAGTCACTTTAATCACGTCTGTGTTATACTAATTGGGACATTTATTACCATTTTCCACCATATTGTGTAAAGGCCACACTTTTAGGTATCCACTTATAAGTTGCACTTCATTACCAAATCAATACACGAATCCGACGGCGACTATTACCGCCCCTAGCGGCGT
The DNA here is from genome assembly GCA_023653785.1 of Ophioderma brevispina. Lineage (NCBI taxonomy): Eukaryota > Metazoa > Echinodermata > Ophiuroidea > Amphilepidida > Ophiodermatidae > Ophioderma > Ophioderma brevispina. Next base: position 20,723 of record JAMKCH010009498.1, on the reverse strand, counting down.
GGAAGGCGCCCTCACCAACCCGCCATGACTGGGTGGCATTTTTGCATTTCTCGTATACACCGCGTTTACGTTTGTACGGGTTACCACAAAGAAGCGATAATTTTGATCAGTTCTGACGGCCAAAATTCAACACTATCTTCCTGTTATCCATTTGATATCATCATGGGCGGCTCATGAAACATTGTGAAATGTCTTGGCTTCACAAATAGCGATAAAAAGTTACAAAAATGGAAAACAAACTGCGTGTGAAATTCACTCGCCAATGACACATGAATAATGTGAATGTCTGCAGCCATACCAATGCCATCGGTTCCCAAATGGGAAAACCACCGAATCTGCAAAGCTTTTTTTAGGATATTATGTTTTTCCATGTTAGTTTGCTTCAAATAAGATTGGTTGGTTTATCACAAAGTCCATTTTAAAACATCTTTAAAGGACATCGCCGGATAAGGAATAAGGCGCCTTCTATAGTTTTCATGAGAACAAAAAAAAAATGACCTTGACACGGTTTTGCATTATAAAGCGACATGCTCAAATTTTACTTTTTGCTGGTTTAAAATCAATTCCTACTTACATAAATCCCAAAAAGTCGGATTTTATGGAAAGTTCTATATCAGGCTTCATGGGTAATTTAATTTCCAATTTGGAACCCTTTCCCCCCCAGGAACCACAATGCCGCTTTTCAAGAATGTGCGCTACTATCTTATTTAGTACTATATATGAGTGGCATTCTGGTTCTTGGGGGTAGAAAGACTCATTTTGCATTTTTGTTTTCGGGGCCGGACACTAAATGGAATCGCCAAAAACACAACAACCTAGTGCATACAAACCATATCACATCACTCTGCGGTAAGCATGCCTCAATCTACCATGGCTCAGTTCAGTAGACCTTGGATGAGCTCTGTTAACAAACTGACCATGCATATCCTGGGTAGCATAAATCATACAAGGGATAATTTGCTCAATACATGGTGAATGTAGCGATTGAACTGCGCCAATGAATTGTGATTTTATTAGCTCATATTAACCTTGTTCATGATATACGGTCATGGGCCATTGTGTTGCATTCCAGGGTCTGCTTGGTGTGAATACGGTTATATAATCCAAATCTTAGCAGCATAGCTAATAGTATTTGGGTATTGTATAAAGGGCTGTCTCCTTTAGCCTCTTTGTAGCTTATTGAGGACAAAAAGTCTATCTAAGACATCACTTACAAGCTCCATAACAAAGGCAGCTATGCAACATATCCTGTTTAAGTATTAATGGTCATTGAAATGGAGGCAAGCTCTAAGCTTTGCCTTTTCCAGAGAGCATGCCCCTGAATTTTCTCGGACTTTTCATTTTTCTTGATACAAGTGTATTGGGATAAGAAAAACCGTGCGTATATGCTTCAAATTACGTTACAAACACCAACTTAACCTGGATGGTGAATATAACTATGTGATTATAGAGGGCCTCATTCATTTCTATCCGGGCGATGCCTTTAGTTACCAAATGTTCACTCACGTACATACTACATTGTACAGTAAAAACCAAAACAATCATCGTATCCATGTCAGTCTAAATACCACATTGTATAATCGCACAGTCATTGTCACGTGTACTGATAGTCTAGGCGTAGTATCTTCATTTACAAACGAGACTAATTTTGTTGCAGATCTCCGAAATCGATAACATGGGAATGGAAGCGTCCTTTCTAAAACATCAACAACCCGCATCGGAAGAGGGTCACGTTTTTCAGCAAATACACGGTCTTTGGGAACTATTAAATCTTTTCCGTACCCGGAATATCTCAAAATTCTGTGGGTACTTTTTTGTCTGGATGTTTGATTTTCCGAAAAATGCGCTTTCTCACGCGGCTGTTAGTACCAATTTTAACAATATTCTGAACATAGGCGTTCATTTCTCAGTCGCGCAAAGTGGGCGAGACAACCTTCAATTTTTACAACAACAAGAAGACACTTAGCCTTGAATTTCCGTTAGGCCATTCCCTGACATCATCCTTCCATAATCCATGGCAATAACGGTGAAAATTGTTAAAAATAGCGAAAAAGGTTAGGTTGTAAATCTTTCGTTCGTTAAGCAACATAGAAAAGGCAAATATGCGGCGTGTGTGGACTGTTTGTTTTGTAGCCAGGATGCCCCCCCCAGTAATGGCTGCGACGTAGAGAGTGTCCTTTCGAGGCTTCTCCGTCGGATTCGTATCTACTCTTGTACACAGGCAATCTGAGGACTCCTTTATTTAATGAGTGCAGATTATTGAATTGCCTGAACCAAAATGAAAAATTCAAAATAATTCCTGCGAAGCTATTTCAATGTACTTTTGAAGTCTTTACAATTTTAAGAAGCTACTTGTCATTTTGACAGAAAAAAATCAGGATATTTGGGGCAACAATTTTGACTCAACACTGTATTGGAGACACCAAGCAATGAACAGCCCATGATGTTCCTTTTTGTGAAATATTGTGAGGTTTAAAACTATGCAGCCAAAAAAATGCTGTGATTGTTACTTTCACTCCTCAAGAGAAATTATACGTGCACTGGAATAATATAATTTTGTTCTGTAACAATCAAAAAATATTTTGGACAAGTTTACAGGTCTACTTACAGTTGGGACCACCTGTTGCCATCACTGGTAAGAGCATTGAGATCACATAGCAAGGTCTGGAAAAGAATATATAAAAAAGTGGAGTTTATAATGACTGTAAATGATTTAAAATATATCGAATAAAAAAACCTTGTTTAGGCTAATGCATTTCTTGTTCATCATTTGAGTACATCTTTTCAAGTCTTCTCTATAAGTTGAAACCCACTGCATGACATCCAAGAGGCCCTTATACTTATGTTTCAATCTTTCACTTGCATTGTTAAGCTTTTTTCGTCTGTATGTTTTTTACTTTAGTCCATCAAACCTTACTTCCTTTTCAGGGCTTTAATAAATGTAAATTCCCTGACGATAGTTTGCATTTCTCACCATTTCCCATTAGATATTATGTATAAATTTCCCTCCAAATGCCACATTTCCCTCCAAATGGCCAACTTTCCTGAAGGAGCTTTCCCAATTCCCCACTTTTTCCAGCACATGCTTCCTTTTATGTGTTTGTATGTTGGGGAGGGATTGAAATTATCCATTATTTTTGAGTGACAGTATTCCCCCATAAGAATGGTCCAGTAGTATCAAGTGACATGAGAGATTTTTTTAGGATAATTGCACAGGTCGATTGTAGACACCTACCAAGAACGTTTCGAGGTTTATTGGACAAACAACACAAAACAGCAACATTGTTTTGAACTTCCTGACTATCATAATTGTCCCCATGACACCGTGCTTTGACTTCTGTCGTGCACGACAGAAGTACAAATCATCATATTTTACATAAAGACGGCGATTCGGCTTATGCACTTCAGGTGTGTCTAATACATTGGAATCATTCCACATATGCAAAAAACCCGGGTTCGAAAAAAATTGAGGGCGCTTCTTTCTGAAATCTCATGTCTCTTTAAGTATTTTCTCCACACTCCAAAGCTTGCGGGGTTGTGTTGTGCCTTTGAGTAAGGCGATTTACCTCTAACTCTATCTATACCCAGGTGTATGATGGGTCCAGCATTATTCAATCTAGGACAGCAACAACTTGTTTTAGTTACATGGAAGAGTCTGGCCCAAACGCTAAGGAAAGAGAGATGGGACTCCACACTGAACTTGCTTGGGATGACACTTTTTACCCCTGTCTCTCGCTTACTAGCTAATTACTGATAGCAGTCAACTGGGCTACTGATTTCTCATTGGAAAACCAGGCCAAAATCAGGCCTAACCAATCACAGGACAGATAAAAACAAGGCAAACTTGGATTTAATCTATGGATAAAATATATCCGCCGCCAAATGTCGCAATCACTAACATCCTTAAAACCTTTGGTCACCCTCCCGCAACATGAATACATGGCGGTACTGAAGAAGATGGGTTTAACAACTTTTATCACATGCACATACACCATAATGGTGTTTATTTTAATAGTCCCTTGGTTTCTGAACTTTTTCAGAGGGGACAAGAAAATGATAGGGGATGTTACCACGTGTGGCAGACCAGACTACACAATGCATCTCACCACGGTCAACTCTCTGCATTAGTTGCATGTAAGCTCACAACGGCTTTGATGGATGGATTCTGAAGTACTTATATCTTACTCAAAGAGCTTTTTAAGGAGTTTTTCAACACACACTGCCTCTTTTAAATATGGGAAAAGAAAGCTCCTTCCTGGATGACATTTACAATCTCTTACCTGTGGTGTAGGTCTAAGCAGTACACGGTGGGTAGAGTGTGTCTGTCCATTCGCTGACTGACTGTAGCTCTCACCTCACCACTACACCACCATTATGAAATATGGCCGCTTGTGATTTTTCCGCAGGTCAACCAAATAGTGTGGAAGCTGTTTAATAATGATAATATAATCTTCATTATTACAATAACAAATAGGCATTTGGTTCATTCCATGCTATTCACAAATGGAGACACCATCACCTCATGGACTTCTTTCTTGTTGGTGTATTAAAAGATACTCCATGAAACACAAAAATTCTTAAAATTTGAATTATGTAGCTATTTTTGTTTTCATGCTACAGCAATTTGTAAATTTGAGGGGGTTCATCTTAAAAACATTTACCAGTGTGAACTTTAATATCAGGGCCATAAGTAAACACTACACCCCTCCGATCCTTCAAACTTTGTAGTCTGGATACCTTTGCTGCAGATTGCAAATAGGTTGATCAGAAAAAGTGCAAATTTCCAATTAAAGTTGCGGGTCAAATATGCTAAAACACGTAGATATTTAGTAGCCATAGTCAAAAAGTAAACTGGAACATGACCTCAATTGACCTTTGACCTTGGTCCATGACCTTTGACTCATCCACATATGAAGGAACCCCTATTGCACCTTCACCCCAAGTCTGGTTTTTAAATCGGACTGAAACTTTTCGAAGGAGACACGAAAACAAAAACCCTAACCAAACGGAACACACACACATTAATACACATACCTCAACACATACGGAACATGGCGACGCCTCGCATATCCCCCCTTGCTTTTCAAGCCAGGGGGAGAAAAAGTCAAAAAGTTAATAATTATCTGGCATTTAGGGACGCCATTCATCGTAGTATCATGGCGCTTACAATTCTTATACATGGACACTAGAAATCATCAGAATCATTTCCCTTCAACTAGGGCGCAACCGTGGTGCAGCTCCTATCAGCAGATTGTGACATTCCCCTGACAGCTCCCATTTCACTCCTGGGTGGTGAGAGGCAAGGGATATAAAGTGCTTTGCCCAAGAACACAACATGTTGGCCTCAGCGGGACTCAAACCAACAACCTTTGGATCCTCACAAAGTTATATAACTTCCAAATTCAGGTTGGTGATAGCTAATCTTGAATACTACCCTTGTGTACAATCTTGTACTTATATAAGCTTTATTAGATGAGATAGAGATAGTAACCAAAACAGTTTCTATATAAGTCAACTTAAGAAGCAATTTACCTCCTCTGCGTCAAGGAAATCAAGCAGTTCTGATTCCTGCAATGAAACAATAACATGTCTTGAATTGTACTTGATAAAATGGTAAACATTTATGTCACCCAATGTTCAACATAAAGCAACTTTTAGAATACTCAAATTGTTATATGACTAATACTAATAGTCCTATAAGTACTAATAGTAATATTCAGGCATGAAAATGAACATTTGCAAAACCTCAATGTGGCAAGAAAACCTGAAATATTTGGGTAAAATACCCCAAACTGGACAATAACAAAAAAATTGGGCAAAAATACCTAAAATGGAGCTGATAATTAAAAATGTATACTGTAAAAGTGATAATTTTCGCGCGTGTAATTTTTCGCGTTTCAGCAATTTTTAACATTTTTGCTTGTTTTTAAATTCGCTTTTTTCAGCTATCCTACATAGACCTGAACACAAAATAAACATTTTCGCGGGTTTTTAATTTCGCGCTAGCTCAGAAGTGCGCGAAAAGCGCGAAAATTAATGTAGCGTGAAAATTTCCACTTTTACAGTAAATTAAGGCAACAAAAAGTCCAGAGTTCATGGGCAGATTCACAAAGCACTCTTAACCAAATTGAGGACGTAGTTTCATTCTAACAATTTTTTAATGGTATATTAAGTATTATAGCCAATTTTTTGAAATTATTGTAGCCTTAAGTGTCCCACTTCAAGGACCTTATTTTTTTTTGTGTAATTCAAATCAAATCAACATAGGCCCAACATTATTGATGTCTTAACAACTGTGTATACTTAGGCTCGACTAACACTGTCCAACTTCTTCAAGAATTCTAACAACGTGCACTGCCAGTTAAAGTATACGGATATTGAAGACAAATCATACTAAGATGTCTTGCAGACTCCGTCCCCGTTTTTAACCTGAAAATTCTCATGCCTGAAACCTGCTACTATTATCATCATTAATTATTCACATGAACAGAACACTAACCCATAGGGTAGCCCTTAGAGTTTCAGTTATCTGAGGAAGAAAAAACAATGTAAACTGAAATATTATCTCCCATGTTTAAAACAACTGATATTTTACTCACATCTCAAACTGAATGCAAACAAAAAACAAAAGCCAGAGGAGTTACAATCCTGAATGAAATCATAGGGTGTTTTGAACCAATCCCATATGCATTGCAATGTTACTCGAATACTGTACTGTACAAACACATGTCATTGGCTTAGAGATAAAAAGTGTTCCAAAAGTTTAAGAACTCACAAGCCATTTAATGATCATGCTAAAAATTCCGCTAAGTACAAGGCTTTGTGGCTAAAATGAAGTCAAGGTTTATGTTTTAAGAAGTTATTTTAGCGATCATGTGACCCTATTGAGTGAAATTTTTTCCCAAACCTAATGTAATGTGGGATTGACTCAATACACCCTCGTAATGAAATCAACTAAAGAAAAGTGGGCCTAAGTGAAATTTTCAGCAAGATTTCCATATGTACCCCATTTTTTAAGTTTACATGACAATTACAAACTATTGGCCTTGGGGTTAGTGTTTATGTATGTTAGTCAAAATAAACTTACTTGTTTTCTGTAGAATGTTACAGAGCGATACATATGGAACTGTTTCTGAAACTTTACATGCTTAGGTAAATCTGTCGTATGGTGACGGTATCTTTAAAACAACTCTTTCTATTTTTCATGCGTTATATACTTTTATGAAATTATCCAACATGGACGATAGTGACGGGCGCATCGATGCCGAACGTGAGACTACTAGGCATGGGCGCATCAAAATTTTTAATGTGGCATTAAGGGTGGTCCTCAGTCTTTTGAACCAAAAAATGCACTAGTTGGATCATTCGTAAGTATACACGCATGAATATAGAACAATCTTCACGTTTGTGGTGAGTATATTATCACCCGTTAAAAATTTTATTAAGTAGCGCAAGACCTGTTCTTTTACAATTCTTACAACAATTAAACTCAACGATGTCTTCATGGGTAAAAATCTCCAAATTTTTTTCTAAGACACGCTGTAGAGGACTAAGCTGTAATAACATATAGCATTACTGTATTGCAGAATTTTTGATTGTATTCATTTTTGTGCTTAAGTTCAAATCACAAAATTAAAGCCCACGTAAAATATTTTTGCATCCACAAGATTTATAGTAGGATTTTTTTATTCCTGTCCGTTCATTAAAAGTTTTTGGGCGTGGTCGACGATTCCATTCGGTCTGAGAGGTTTTATACTTTACACCATCAGTATAATAAAATTCCATGCACGAGACCGGATAAGATTAAGGCCATATTTAAAAATGTCCCCTTTTCTCACGAAGCAAATATTACAAAGCAATGCACTGAATAAATTCAAACACCAAACTTCACAAACTCTAAAGCCTTCAGCATAAGAAAATTATACAGTATTGTAATTATTACTCACCAGTTTCTTACGTCAAGTAGGAATACCCCGGGGGCCACTTGTTTCAAAGGTGGACTATGATGCGTGAACAAGAAAACCGTAAAAAGGGTATCTTTTTTTCCAACAGGCGATGTACGCGCGTACTTGAATAGTGTGTCAAAACAGCAAATGTGGAAAAAGGTATGTTTTCACTAAACCTGAAATTGTGATGTACGTGTATACTCGAATTAAGCAGAGATCAACAATGTTGTAAAGCAAAGCAATAATAAAGGTAGATTAACGACCCACTGCCTTGCCTTTACTTGTTTCAGGAAGCAAACTTACAAAATACTTCTTTATGTAGTCAAACGACAAATACTGTTAGGGTATAATGTTTTAGTCGGTGGAAATACTTGTGGGTGCATTTTGGAAATCCATGTTCACGCATCATATCCACTCTTTTGAAGCAAGTGGCCCCGGGGAGGAATACTAGAAAATCCTGACACGTTTTTTACATTTTATTCATCTTGGTTCCAGAAATAATATTTGACAGTTTTGGTTTAAATTCATTATAGAGAAAGTACTGGCATGGATTCTGATATTTGGAAAATTTGGTCTGGATGGAAAGCTTAAGTAACTAGAATACTATCACAAGTTCAAAATAAGTTGAAAATTGTCCCACATTTGTTGGTAGTATTTTGCCCTTTATTTTTCCGCCCAATAGCTTGTCTCAGCACACGATTCCGAAAAATCCATTCGCAGGCAAATGGTGACGTCAAGTGATGACCACCAATCTCGCAGTGTGCCACTTTTCCTATTCGGGTGAACTGCCAGGGGGGTAGGACAGAGCCATCCTAACAGCAACAGCCTGAATGCAAATCGGCATCAACATCCGGCCGTCGCGACTCGAGTGCTAGTTTCTTTAAAGACTTATAACGGTATGAAGGGCGCTATTACGCTATCGGAACTGTTTTACCACCTCACTTGGCCAAAGGCCTAGGCCTGTCCCGAATATTTTTAAACTCAGATGACCGTTATTGGAATTTAACACTATTTTGCAGCGGGGTAATCCACTAACCCCGACGGTTTTGAAATCAATAATTATCCTTTTTATCATTATATTACTACATGTATTGAACCCGGGTTAAGAGGAGATTTTGTATGAAGACTACAGAGACCCAGGCTACCTAGTAAAATGCACGATGCAGCAGTTCCAAAATTACCGTTTTGGAAATCCCCAAAGCCCAATCGAGCAGGTCGTGTCCACCCCCTGTGACTGCGATCGATGTGTTTTTTTATATCAATAAATAATTAAAACACAACGAAATAAACAAAATATGTGATTCTGTAACTTATTTTCAAATTTTATTATTACTTTACATTAATCCATCAATATTACAGTGTCAGCATTGACAAAAAAAATAACACATTCGAGTCAACACATAGCCGTGGTCATCACTTTGACGTCACGAGCAGAGCAAAATTGGGCGCTTTGAACAATGAAGCATGGCGAAAAATCCGCCCGTTTTCTAGTATGTCAAAAAAGCAAAATTAAAACCCTATTTTGTTAATTTTACATCAAATGGTATTTTTTTTTTGGGATTCGTGATGCATGTACATATATTTTATGAAGTCAAAACTGAGCGTGACAAAAATCTTGACATATTTGCTTTAAAGTAACTTTTTTTAGAGTTTATTAACTCATAACCAACTACAATATTTACGTGGCCTAACCTCCTCTTCACCCAGCCTCGATGGTTTCATGACCCTTTATCCGTTCTTTGATGACAGCAAACAAAGGGAATCGATAGCGTGTCTCACACTTTACAACAATCTATTCAATTGAATCTGGTATGAAGCCTTGACATATTCGATACAAAAGAGTTCATGTAAAATGGGTTAAAGCATCATATTCTATTGAACAAAGTTGAAAATTTCAGCTGTTAGTTTTTTATCTCAACACATCCCCCTCCAAATGCATTCTTACCATCGACAATATGCGTTTACTGACAGGAATAAAAAATCAGACTATAATGTATGTTCAAACTGCAAAAACTTTTCAAAACTGTAAATATCACCAAAAAATAACACTGCTATACTACAGTATACCAGAAATACAGTATACCAGAAACACTGTAGAAGGTGACACTTATGACCAATTATGCACACAGTCAAGACATGAACACCAACAATAAACTGTCTTACCTGCATTGTTCTTCCCTCTCAGCATAAGAGAATACCCCTGGTTGCCTGGGTAGAGATTGACTATCAGACATGTCAACTTCTCACGGTTGCTGTACTTGTCTAGAAGGTGCACATTGGTCTTTAAGTTCTGCTACAAAAAATGAAAGGATAGGTTTTGCTTGAAAAGTAGTCCCTTAATTCAAGATGAACTCAAAATTGAAACAAAATAACCTTTATAGTAAAAATATTGATACAAAAGTATTTTTTCAAAATCATTTAGAGAATTTACAAATTTTACACAAGTAATTATTAACTCACCTTGGAGTCTTGTTTCCTTAGCAACTCTTCACATAGAGACATACAGGTTATTCTGTAAGGTTTCCTGACACGAACACAACAGGAGGAATAACCATCATTGAAGATTACAGGTAGAGCTTTGTGGCTATGGCTCAAATAATCTTACATGTTCTGGAGTATAATTGCATCAAATTTGATTAAATTCATTTATAACATGTGCTAGATTTTTTGTCAGGATAGTTTGTTAAAATCCCCCCCTGCTATTTGCAATCCTATGGTGTACTGTTCATATGTCAAACAGCCGTGAAGTGCCTTGCAGATATATCATGTTTTGTAGGAGTAGGAGTTCAAATTTAGTTACTACCAAAAGCTTTACTTGGGTGTGTGTAAGTGTAAATATATTTCCTATGAATTACTCTCAGCCATTCTGGCTTTTTTTTCTCCAAAAGCTTCACCTAAAACGGGGGTTTTCAACCGGCAGCCCGCAGGCCAAATCAGAACTTGCTAACCGATGACATTAGGCCCACTAACCAGCCCAAATCATACATAAAGATAGAAATAAAGCATATTTTGCCACATGAACATATGTCTTTGGCCTGTGGGCTATTGAGAACCCCCAACCTAAAAGATGCAAGATGCCATTGTCAATATCATTTGATACATGGAGAAATTACACTTCTCACTTTTATGTTCTATTAACTATGTGACTCGTATGTAATATGAATTTGAGGTAGCTTATTCCAATTACTTGCAGTAGCTATAGGATGCCTTTTGCTTTTGGTGGTTATGCATGAGCTATATCAAAAGATGCGTGTGGGTTAAGAACAAAATTTTTTTTTTAGATGAGGTGACATGTGGACATCATGTCATATCAATGTCACATGACATCACTACCCGACAGTATGGGTGTGCACTTGAAGGGTTTTGTGCTTTTAAAATTCCTGCAATCATTATAAGTCTATTGAATGATGTAGCTATATGCAGGGATGTGAGTGGCCATGTTTAAAAAAATGCGGAAAATCGGGAACTTCCCGATCAATCCTACGAGCAATCCTACTCAGCTGTCACTGTGAGGGTTTCCCAATTTGACAGATTGGAAATTCCGCTTGAAATGCATGTTTAGAAACTTCCCTACTGTACCCAGGGACTGACTTTTAAAATAAGGTGGTGCTTGGTTAAAAGCTCCCTGGTCTATCAGGGGGAGCTTTAAGGGACTTTTTCATGGGCAATATCCCAGTGCTTACCATGGATAGAGCAGATTCCCAAGGAGAGCTTTAAATCGCTCTCCTACAAGGTGCTTAAGGAGAGCTGTAGGGGAGCTATCACTCTCCTTATAAGTCAGTCCCTGCTGTACCGTGTGCCTTCTCTACCCAATCTTCTTCGATGAATTTTGCATCCGATTTTTGTCTGAATATCTATCATATGGCAATGTACAGTTGCCATAATAAATAGTACTTTGTGTCACTAACTTGATAGGTTTATTTGATCCTTGAAAAAGGATGGACAACAACAACAACAAACTACAACATCATCATCAACACCAACAACAACAGTGGACAAAGTGATCCCAATGTTTTTCTGCCTTAACCCTAATGCCATATCTATTTTTAGCCTATCCCCTGGGAGTAAGGCCGAAGGAATAAGGAAGGAAGAATGGAAAGAAGAAAAGTAGAAAATTCTAGTCGGTCTCGAACCCAAGACCCTTCGGGTCCCATATAGTCCCAAGACCGGGGATACCATCTCTACGACAGTGTTGCTGGCCCGGGCCAGCGACGTGTCCATATGTGTCTTCGTTTGATGACGTCATCTGCTACATCCAGGACTTAGGTCATTTTTCTCACTCAGTGCTGTGGGATCTTGTGAGATTCAGTGGTCGGCATGGTCCCAACAAATTTTAACACAAGATTTTGTCTACTTGTTGGAACTGTAGTCTTACACAACACACAACCTTGATTATGTGGTATTATCTGCTACCTATATCCCAAAAGCCCAAAAGAGACATATCATAAATATACTTTATTCCCTCTCTGGGTCAGAAGTGACTCATTTGAAGGTGTTAATTATCTAGAGTCATATGAATGGGTTCATACATACCTCGCTCTTTCCAGAGCAGCTTCTAGGCTAGCGGTCTGGAAGAAAAAAAAAACATTACAATGTTTATTAAACCAGCAATTGCACTGTTTCTGTTATGATTTCAAATTCCTTAAATCCAATTAAAACAATATCAGGATTTTCACTGCAAACAATTCTTAAAAATATTTTCACTCTTGGGAACATTTCTGAAGAGTAGGCCCAGAAAGAAACTTTGATTCACTTCCCACTCACATAGGTGTAAAGCTTCACATTTTACTACATTTCTTTTTTTTTTAAAGGAAAGGTTTTCAAGAGATTAATAACTTTAAGTTTAAAAAAAAAAATAAAGAAAAATGGCCATGAAGTGGCCAAAAAAAGTGGTCTAAAAGTTCAATTAAAATAGAATTTATGCATTGCACATAGGCTTAGAGTTTTGAGCTAAATGAAGCTGAGACAAACTTTTTTTGCCTTATCAAGGTCCATCATCAAATCTAAATTCTCACCATCTTCTGTACAGATTCTCTCCTTCTTCTTGCTGCATACTGCTCTATTACTTGAATGTGTTTACATGGCCTTCAGCTGAAATGGAGGCAGAACATGCCTTATATCTGCAATGGGATACATAGAAACATTGTGCTGTTTTATGATGCAATATGTGACATTAAAATAGTGATCAGTAAATACACACATTTCATATTCAAACACTGGCAATTTCACTCACATTTTTTCTCAAGAGCATTTCACTCTGGGAGCAAAATTTCTCAAGAGTGAAATGTCAATTCTGAGGAGTAAAACCTGAACTTAATGTAACTGAGAACTAGGCATGTAAACATTACATAGTTATAGAGTGCCATGAACTCAAGGCCCATGTAATACAAGGAAAAAGTGGTTAGACGTGTACAAGTAGTGGTAAAAAAAGGCCAGCTTAAAGGCACTATCAGTGATTTGATAAACCAGAAAAACGAAAAAAATAAAAATCATCAAAAATCAGATTTTTGCATGTCTGGAACAAGTACGGGTATCCTAACATATTCTGCAAGTGATAAGACCAGGGTTATCGCTAGCAGATTTTTAGCGGTGGGTGTTATTTGACGAAAACTTGACATATTTTATAATGTTTGCTAAAATTGTCAAAATTTGAACAAAAAATGATTCAACTTGTCCATTTTTGCTCTTTGAGTGGTGGGCTCTAGAGTTAAAATGGGCGTTAGTGGTGGGCTCTGAAGTGAGTGGTGGGCTCTGCCGACCACCCGCCCCACTGTAGCTAATCATGGCTAAAGACCAAGCGCAGCCAAATAAAGCCAAATCGGATTATTGTAGCCATTAATTGTCCGTACAGACACAATTTTCTAAGCGTATTGAACGGAGTCATAGTTTTTAATATTGCTGTTTTCTCCCCTTTCTTTCAATTTTTCAGTTTGAAAAACATCGTTATGGGCATTCTACAGATTTAGTGATCATTTAAGCTATTCCTGCAAATTTCAACTTTTTGACTGCTTTTGCCACCATATGAATTGTTTATTGATCAAGATTCATACTAGGTCTGAAAACATTGTGTCCAAGTATGCAATTTCCTTGCCTGAAATTGCCCAAAATGCAGTTAACACAAATTATGTGCCGAAGATATAGATAACCAAGTGGCAAGTTTTAACCCTAGCATGTCACGGGGTAGTCAACTATAGAACGTCTGACGTTGCAATAGAAGGCCAGGGCTGTAAAAAGCAAAATTTCCCGGGAATATGATAAACTTTCCCCTCTACGAAAGCAAAATTTCCCTCCAAGATTTCAAATTTCCACTTATCTTATGTATGTCTTTTATTTAAGGTCAAAAATTTCCCTCCCAATAGCAAAATTTCCGGGAATGACATTCCAAATTCCCACTTTTACAGGCATGATCGAGGTAATACAAAAGTTTCTCCTGAAGTCCCAGCTGCAATACCAAGTAATACTTGCACTGCCATGAGCCGTTTTCCCTCCAGCGGAAAAACGGCGGAAAAGGCTTTTGACCTTGACAATCTACACCAAATTCGGAAGATCCAGCGTTACAGTCCAACGTTGGCAGAACACCCTGCGGGACTTAGGGACGATAGTGTATGGGGGGACACAAAATGGAGCCGAACTATGTGTTATGGAGCTTGGACTTCTCATGGCAATTCGTAAGTAGTGCACGTTAGTATCATTGGTTACTGGTTCACGCCTTGGCTCATGTGCCTGTTCTGAATAATGCTTTGCCATAGGGAATTGTATTGTTTCTGATCAATGTGATAAATGGCTCCTACCAAAGTTAGCGTGAGTCAAGTGACCATGGCAACCAGCTCTATTCTAACGTGCTCTACATTTAAGCGAATAGGACCGCCCAATTGGTTTTTGGCGGATCTCTTCAGGGGAAAAACGGCCCAATCAGCAATAAGACAGCAATGGGTCGTTCTGAGGTGGAAGTGGCCGAGGATGCAATTAGGACAGTAGAAGCAGGAGCAGTAGAAGGCAACGAGGTAACTCAATTAGTTCTAATTGCACTTCGGACATGTTGTAGGGTTAACACAGGACCTGCGCAGCAGGCGTAGTTTTCAATTGGTATACCATATCAAATTCCAAAATGTCACTGATTATTATTATAATGGATGTGCAGTTTATGTCCAGTGTATTAACGCGGCATCAATACTGGTACAAATGAACGAAAAGTTAACGGAACTAAAGTATACTAAAAAATTTGACGGTAGTTACCATGCCACATCGAAACGCTTGTAGAAAAACGGTTTCATAATACCTCAATAAGGCTTTGGGTCATAAGTAATTATATTCGTGATATAACACCCAGGGAGTCGGAAATATACAAAAGGAGGTCGGTAGTGATGATTTTAAAAACTTTTTTCCCGACCGTCGTGTTCGAAATACAGCATGACACATGCACCAAAGGCCTGTAACTTTCAGGCTGTGCATGTAAACTTTCATTACTTACATGTAACTGCACGCGTGCATGTTGACTTTTGGCTATAGCTAAGTGGATAAATGCATCAAAAATTTTAAATTGCTACTGTGTGGTTCCTACTAAACGCCCCTGCTCTAATAAACGGCCCCCCCCCCTACGATTTGGATCAAACAAATTCAAGAAAATGAGTTAAGCTTATACATGTAAATCGCAGATTTATGGCCAGGACTGTCGTAATCCATCATAATCGCTGTTGTCATCACATACTTTCTACAACGACAAAGTGATGTTCTTGGATTTCATGTGTATAACTCCATCTGGACCCCCAGTAATTCTTTATAAACTGTGTAAGGTGATTTTTGTGTGGATTTTGATTTCCATTTTTGACTGTCATAAACGCCCCCTCTTTTGAAAAATGCACCGCCCCCGCGGGCGTTTATTAGAACAATACGGTATTTGGAGAGTGCCAATGTAAAAAACAAAATAAAAAGTACTGTCTGTATTACTTACATCTCTTTGGATTCATTGGTGAGTTTTGCAATTGAATAAGGCTTGGACCACCTTATTCTGCGTGTATACCTTCATAGTTTAAATGCAAGCTCTACTTTCTTGCTTTTTAAATAAAACACCCAGAGTGCTATTTTATAAGAATTGGTAGGTGAAATGCATTCCTCTCACTTACCTGTTTGTGGTATTCCCTTGCATGGTTGTGATAAACCTTCTACTAGTTCACCTTATGGTCTATAATTCTCTCAGGAAAAAAGTATGAGGACTTCGTGACAAGGTTACACCGGTAGCCGCGTGCATGCAGCATAACTGAGTCTGAGATGTCGGAGAAGTCTGTCATTTACAGATTAGTAGTTAGTTAGTTAGTTCGTTAGTTAGTTAGTTCAGACACGGTATGTATGGTTACAAGGCTATCAGTAGCAGGACCTAATAGCAAACCTGGCCGGACACAGTATGGCTTAAATATTGTCATTCAAAAAAACAATATGGCTTACAATATAAAAAAGGACTCACAGTTCCAATTTTAAAGATCTCCCTGGCCGGGAGCAAACTGGCAGGGAACACATATGCCAAATGAGCTCATTGTAATGATGCTTAGTGATACACCGTGCTGTTGGTGGGGTAGTCTTCGCATGTCTCATACCCACATACCAGTAATTTATTAATTTGGACATTATGATCTGGTTAGAAGTTCACCTTTTTAGTACTGGCAATTATATCAAATATGCACTGCGGGCTCATGATACAGCCACAAAAGAATTGACGACACAGTCCCAATTATACGTGCATTAAGGGGGATAAAAGACAGAGGGTTGTTGTTTCATTTTGTTGTTGTTATTGTTAGTTTTTTTTACTTTTAAAACAAATTCTTAGCCATGTGTATCATTTGTCCTTTCCACCCTTAAATTTCAAATTAAAGCTAAAATTGAGGTCAAAGGTCACATTTGGCGGTCATTTAGAGTCAATCTGTTGACACTGGCATGTGAGACTTGGGCCAGTACATCTCAAGTTGAAGTTCATCAGTAAATGTATGGGTCCAAAAAAGTAAAGGGTTAAAATTTTTACTACAAATGTACAGATGGCAACACACATATTCCAAAGCAATAATTATGTGCTGGCAACACAATAAATGCTATGTGTATTGATTATGTCATGGATACAAATTTAACAAAAGATTTTAGCTCAAGAATTTTCTTTCTCTGCTCTGTACTTACTTTCAGCACTTACTCAGTGTTCAGTCGGTTTTTCTCTTCCTCTCTATCCTGCATTTGTTTCCTAACCTACTAGGACTCTTTGAAAGGTGCGACCAAATACCCGTATGGGCGCATTTCGTGATTCATTATTGAATTACTAAGCTATTTTATCACGGAATGCCAAACCACACAAAGTAAAATGGACACAATATATCGTCAAATAAAATCGCTGAAAGATTGTGAAACTTAAAAAAAATAGTATAAACAGAAAAGAGTCACCCAAAAGACATGAACCCGCAAAATGATGGTCTTGTGTCTCCGTCCTATACCACTGCACGACCGAAGAATGCCAGCAGACACACGGCTGTCGGGTGATTTTTAGCAGCCTACATTTTGTAAAACAACTCCTAACTCAAAGATGAGAATTTCGAGTTGGAATGACAAAATTTTTACGCATATGTGAATGTGTGTGGAATAACGTTAGCCCTACGCCATAAAAAGAAGCGTTTTTCCTCTCTCAAATGCACCAATCAATTCTGTGCTATTGCAAGGAATTCCCCTTGTGCTGTAGCTTAGAATACCAACTTTTCCTCTCTAGATTTCGGGCACTTTAATATATTAGGAGTAAATCTTGTTGAGGCTTACTAAATATCAATGTCAGGGTTAGGGTTAACAATAAGTAACGACCAAATCTTTATAAAAGAATATCATCTGGGATGTCGGGATTACGTCGTTTTTGTTACGAAGAGATACAAAATGTAAAAGGTGCAATGGTGGTTTTTCATTGCCACACAGTTGTCTCTGTCTTGCACTGAAAAGGTGTTTCATGGCAAGACAACGTAAGTGCCACTTCCGTTGGTCTTGCATTAACAAGAACCTATGATTTCACTTGCGTTCTCTTCTTTTGTAAATAAATATTAATTTACGGTATTCACGGAGAAAGTACTGATTTATATCATACAAACACATTTTCTATTGTATTACATTGTACCTGCAATAATTATGGACAAACCTATAGTAACCAGTAGAAACACAAATGTCCTCCTAAAAAATTGTCAAAATGCATCGCCGACGATATATTTTAAAATCTTTTCTTGCACTAATTGGCATATCATGGCATAGGGCATTGCCATGATGTTTTTTTGATACTGACACGTGAGAAAAGCGAGTACACCGCACCAGGGCCCTATAAAAAAAGTTAGTCAATATTTAACTTCATTTGCGACGCAATGCGGTGACGTCCGATATGGCCAAATTTAGGTAATTTTTCCTTTTGAAGCGGAGCGTGACCTCGGTGACCTTGCCGATTTCCGATATATCGATCAGTCCAAGCTGCGAGGAATTGGATAAAAAATACGGAAAATTGCCCCCCCTTGTTTGCAGCAGGGCGCGGCGCCATGGTGAAAATCATAGGAGGGGCCGAACTCAAATGAGACGAAAACTATAGCTCAAACTCTACCACAATTATTACTTAAACGTCGTTCCCCCTACCACCCCCCCCCTGCGTTGCCCGTGTCAGTGCTAGTTAAAGGCCCTTTAGACTTTATTGGAAAAGCCTTTCTGGGACCACTACATTCATAGTTCTCCTTTGTGTGATTACAGATGTGCTCCGGTAAGAGAATTTGCTGCCAATGATTTCTGACAATATAGCTTCCACTGGTATCAACTCATAACCTATAGCTGTTCATAATGGATTCTTTGCTAAACCGTGTTAAATAATGGGCTTGAGCCGGGAGAGTAAATGAATCCGATTATGATGTTAATTTAGGTTCATCTATTGACAAAGGCATTTTGACAATATCGACACTGATATCAGTTTTTCCTTTGTGTGATTACAGTTGTGCTCTGTTAGAAATATTTGTTGCAAAAGATTTCTAACATATTTACACTGATACGTTCTCTTTTGGCCTCGGGGTGTTGTATAAGACCAGAATTTGTTGCAAAAGATTTTGACAATATATCCATTTCATAATTTTTCTTCCTCTGTGTGAGTACGTGTATGTTGATTAATAGTAGATAATCTTGCAAATGATTTCCTGCCAAGAAGTATACTAGGGTCGATAAACAGCAACGAGTTCAACCTAGTTTTTCCCATACTGGGTTGTTAAAAAACTTTCAAAACGTTCTTGTTAGGGTTGTTCTCTACCATTCAAGTGCAAAGTTAGAGAAGATTTGTTCCGCTCGTGTCCCTTTACTTACGGTGCTGACAGAGATATTAGTTGTCTATATATTTATAAGGCACTTATCTTTAAAATAGTCTCTGCACAAAAATCCATTTTAATCTAGACTACGTTAGCAAAAAACAATGTCGCTTGATAATTAGTTTATAAATTGGAAAACAGACAATACATGATGAAAAAGGTTATACACGGGTCAACTTTATAAAACAGACACATCCTGATTGATTAATAATTTAACGGTTTTGAAATAAAAAAACAACTTGTCATAACTACATCTGTTTGTCATACCTCTAAACTTGACTAACAGTTTACCAAATCAAAATGTTTAACTAATAAGTGAGAACCTATGTTGTTATAAAGCCGCTCTTTGCGGAAGGCTAAACGTGTAACAATGAAAACAAAGGAACTTGGGCCGGTAGTGAACGCTTTCTTTTGCCTTGCCAGAGAAAAAAAAAAACTCGTATGAGCGCTGCAGTTAATCAGATGTTCCATTTTAAAACACATAGACAAAATTCAGAACTTAACTTCAAATAGCAACGCTGATTGCGCGCCGCTTCCCGCGTATTTTCCCATGATGTATCTGTGATAATGTCTGTTTCTGAAACCGCCTGAAATTAACAGACCCTCAAGGCTGTCAATAGCCTTGTGCATGTGAGGGTGATTTTATTACGTTAACCCACTCATTTTACTCTTAAATGCCCCGACAGATATGGATGTACATGTACATCACACGCACTCATTCTTGGCATTCTAACAGCTAGCTAAAGCTGCGAGTGCGTTAAAATTTACCCAGTGAAGATCTAATTGGTTTTTCAGTTTCCTTTGGATTTTCAGAAAGAAATGGAAAATTAACTCCAAAGATAAACCGCTAAATATGTCAAGCGTCATACGCCAACTACCTGGCACGATGAAACACATGAGGGCAGTCGACTTCAGAATACGAACAACCGTGTGGTTGAATGAGATGACGTTAAAGGGACCTGATAATAGGGCCATGCCGCCAGATTCTCTGCAAAAGGAGCATAGCCGCAGTAGGCTAGCAGACTTTGTAACACATCCAAGTACAAAAGTTTGATGATTAATATTAAGGGAGACTGGACAGGGACCCCTGAAACATAAGTCTTAAGTGCCACAAAATGTTTCCTCCTTAAGAGGGGGGCCAAGACAAATTTGTACCGGGGTCCAATTTTTAAATTGATTCAATCATGTTGACAATTATACCCATTTATTGTCTAACCACAAGATTCAGAAAAGGTATAGTGTGTAATATATATACACAGAAGTTTGTATAAGCTAAAACATCAAAAATCACTAAAAAAAAAGGGCAATTTTAGTTGTACAAGGGGTTCAATTTAAGTTGCTCCGATTTTGGATAAAAAGTGGTGCAAATTATTGGTGGCCACAGGAAGTAATGGAGTAATCCTATCTTCAATTCATTTGGTTCTTTGTTGGTTGA
>JAMKCH010009497.1:0-30589 GCA_023653785.1 Ophioderma brevispina | reverse complement strand
GGGGCAATACCTTCACAAGCATCCAATCCAGGCTGGAATAATGATTTGCGCAATATAGCTAAATGGTCTCTTCTACAATCCTAGTTTTTCCTTCCTGATGATTGGCGTAATGATGACAGTGAAGAATATATCGAAGATGATACGGTGGCAATGATTGCCCGACCTACTATAGTGGCTATCCTAGTGCTGGGCTCCCCTCGTGTAGTGCGCATTATCCTCGTTCGGCAGCGACTCTAGGAGGCGACTCATTCTTATCCGCCAGTACAAGGTAAGCAAGTCGGAGAGTGTGTATGGAAAATTTTGCTCATTTGGATATTAGAAAAGAAAAACACACCTTTTTTTCATCAAATTTTAATTAAATTAACATATATTTCCCTGTTTATAAGAATAACAAAATTAAAATCTAAGGCCAAAAAGATTTTCTCTTTAAGAAGCGGACAAGATAGCCTCAGCAATCATTAATGCTCGACTCCAGTTGGATTGTGCTGATCAATGCGTATAGGCGTGCGTCCGAGTCCTGTGAGATTCGGCTATCTGGTAATTTCCATCATTAAAACTATTGCATCCAAGCATTATTCTATAGCCCTCCTTGTGAACTTGACCCCCAGGCAGAGTGCAGAGAAAGTTCCTCCAGTGAGAGTAGTAACTAGTTTAGAGCAGGACGGGTGTCGAATTACCCACCATACTAACCATACTCTACGCACTCAACTCTAAACCGATCAGCTCGGGGGCGTCAGCCCAGTCATACTGACATACTTTTTTAACCTGGGCTAGCAGCTGCATTGCTCTGTCAGAATGAAAAATAAATAGACCACCAGAGAGCATCGGTCCTAACCTTTCAATGGTACGTCTTTATTTGGAAGATCCTGTAAGATAGGGGTGTACAGTACAACAATTCAGAGAAAACAGACAAAATTGACTGCTTTAACAGGGAAATGGGAAAAATGTGCCCCTCCAGCTCTGTTCCACAAGATTTTGGACACTCAACTTAGCATGCAGTTTTCTACAACATACTTAAATTACTACCGTAGTGTTTCCTAAGAAACGCCCCGGGGGCGTTGCATTTTTTCAAAAGGAGGGCGTTTATACAGTCAAAATGGGATGTTAAAAAAATCTTCCAAAATCACCTTACCACTAGCTTATTTTCACTGATTACCATAATCAAAACGCATGAGCAGCGGACGCTGTTTTCGCACTAACCGAGGTCAAAGTTCCATCCAAATAACTATTACCACTGTGGGCCAACAGCGCATTATTATACGGATAATGACTGTCCCGGCCATTAAATCATTGTGATTAGGTAAGCTTAACTGATTATTTCTTGAATGGTTTTATCCAAATCCTAGTGTGCGTTTTTAAATAGAGCAGGGGCGTTTATAGTAACACACGGTATATTTTTAAAAATCTGTGAAAAAATGAGCTAATTCATGGTGTCTCCGTTATTTGATAATACTTCAACACTGAAAACCAGGGCAGTTTTAAAACCAACCACCCTGATGACTAGAGATTATTAAACCGATATTTGATCGGACATAGGATCGGTGGCCGATTTTGCAAAAAATCGGCAAAAAATTTGGATCGGCAACAAAATTCAGCCGGCTGCGATATCAAGCGCGTGTGACTGATTGAAGAAAGGACGGAAGTTTAATGGGTATTTTTCCAGTTTTTAAGTAGAAACATGAGACAAGTGTTGCTCAAAAAAGTAACATGTCCTCGAAATTCCTCATTTCAGAAAATAAAAGGCTAATGTGGACTGCAGGATTTGTTGATATAATCATCGTCGCCAATTTCTAAGTTTAAGAATTGAACTCGGTGTGATCTTAAATATATGGGTCAATCGTCTGATTAATTTCCCTAAATATTTTCCATAAAATCTGTTTTCTAAAGAATTTTAAATATTATTTAAAAAAAGCTAACATGAGATTCGGCAAATCGGATCGGCAGTGTTGCCCAATTAATAAAAGCATGGGTCTGGAGTTTATGAGTGCTGCCATGGTATGTTGTGTAGTGCACATGGGAGCTGTGAAACATGAAAAGGCGACGTAGACTTCTCCAAGGGATATGAGAAAAAAAGTTTTGTAATGTGGACAAGAAACTAACCGCTGGTTTTGTCCCTATTTACCCAGGCGATTATTGGGAAGCTGGTCCCGGCTGCGTTGGTTATCTTGATGTACGCTGTGTTAAGGGAAGCGCGATCCTGAATCTGCTGCATCCCAGAAATGATGGCTAAAATGGTTTATGGTTATGGTTGGACCACAGTGTCAGCGGGCATGTGAAAGCGATTAGCGGCCAAATAGCATAAGGCGCTATATAAAATCTCTGCTATTATCTTAGTCCTAAAAAAAACACTTTGTCAGTTGTTGTTTGTCCGGCTATGCGTTGCGCCGTCCTTTAACCATACGGATATGAATGTTGGTATTATGGTGGTAGATAGGGTTGCACGACTAAGTCGACTATAGTCGCGAGTCGCGACTATCGGCCATAGTCGCGACTACGACTTTTGTTTTGTAATAGTCGACCTATTGTATTATTTCAGTGGATGCTATGATGCAACTATTGGAGTCATTAAACATGCACAATGATGGAGAAAAGGTCCGTTTTTAGCCATACTACCGTGCTTGGGATGTACTGACTATCATTTATTAAAATGAACAAGGAGTAAGTGAAGGTCCGTGATAGTCAAGATTTAGCTGTCCATTCCCCGCCAGTGATTTGCTCAAAGCGGGGGGCCGGTTCAACCCTGCCACGCCTGGAGTGGATTTGCAAATGGGCGGCTACCTGGGAAATTCCCCAAGACAGTAAACTAACAGTTTGGAACTATACTGATCGTTTATGACTTCAGCTCATGACCACACGTAATGTATCACTCACCTGTCATTTTTGATCGCAAATTTGCAATACAAGTTAAGATTAACTAATATCATTGTTTTATTTAGCTTTATTTTTGTATCAAATTTCGCCGGCCATGTGGGGGCATGCAGCTAAATGCAGGCGGCCATATTGCAAGCCGCGGCGTAATTATTTTTTTTTCATGCTAAAGGAAAGAGTTCAGACAAATAACACACACACAATGATTTTTGGGATTTCAAATCTAGGTGTGTTATTCTTAAATGATTTTGTTATAAAATTAACTGGACTTAATTACCGTTGTTTATTCTTGTTTACTTGCAAAGGTCAGACCCCCCCCCTCCGATTAAACTATGAATGAAAACTGTTGTACTTCGAATGTTGGATGATCCAGGTTAATAATCGGGGTGGTGAGGAGTGCTCTATTGTAAATACTCAATCGGGAAAGGGACACAAATGCAACTAAACAATGGTCAGAGAGAGCTGCCTCTGTGCTGATATGATTGACATTCTTGCGATATATTGGGGGGTCTTTTACATAGAGTTTAGAGAGGTTGAGTAGGACATGATCGGCTGGGATCATGGATTAGAGCACATTTTTCCACTTGTTAATCAACATGTTCGATTGATTGATTTATTTACACTTATGTAACATGGATATGTGGTTTGTCTACCAGGATCCTTTAGGTGCGTAATTACGCAAATAGGCACATTTTCAGTGCGGATTTGTGTTTTTGAGGCGCGGCAAAAAACGAAAAATTTCCGAAAATCGTCTATTGCGCTAAATTGAATGTTATATGGTTGTCACTCATCCAAAAAGTGTCTGTACAATGTCCCCTACAATGTCCTTTCATCATACCGTGAATACTGTACCAAAAGAGTGCATGGTTTTACAGATTCTGAAACACAAAATGAAGTACGCTCAAACGCCGCGAAAATTTTGACATTTGATAGTCGCCAATAGTCGCAGTCGCGACTATTGGGGGGGGGCCTAGTCGATAATAAAAAAGCCATGTCGTGCAACCCTAGTGGTCGAGCTCTGACGTACGAGGTTGTGGTCACGTTTTAGCGGCGGTCATTTTGGGGTCAAAGGCCATCAGGGGTCATTATTGGAAAAACTGGCCGTGCTTTAAACGTATGGATATGAGTTTTGGTATGGTGGTTAGAGTTGGAGTAGAGTTAGTGTTCAGGTTTTCGAGGGGTCATCTGGGGGTCAAAGATTCATCCAAGGGTTCCATCTAGCGGGTAAACTCTGCTGCTAGCGGGGGCTCCGCGTGCCAGCGACCGGCTCCCCACTAGTTATATTATTTTTTCCAGAAGCTCAAAACCATAAGAGCCTAAGCATTTTTTAGTCAAAAAAGCTGTGTTCTGCGACATTTTTTATTGCATTTTAGATGACTTTTACTGCCATTTCAACATTTGCTTTTGGTTGATGTCTTTGATCTCGCCCCTCTGGATTGTGAATAGTGGGTGATAATGTTCAATACACTGTGACTAATATTGGTTATGTGAGGTGGTTATGCATGCTCATTTGTGTGTTAATAGGGAAAGATGTTTACGTAGGGAAAATCCTCTTTAATCAAAACAAATAACTTAAAAATTGACGACGTGCAGGCTTTTAATCTATAAATCGAAAGTGAATAGCTAGGGTCCATACCAGAAATCTGTTGTGCTGGGGAAAAGCACTCTTAAGCCCTACATTTAACGGTTGCAAAGATAGATTTTGACGGTCCCAAATATTGTGTCATAATAGTAAGTTCATATAGAATAGACACTCAATAGATGTCTTACCTTGTATTTTGTTACAGAAATGTCTGAAAAGAGTTAAAAATGGTGATTTTTGATTTGCTTGTATTTCAAGATAAAACTAGGCTTGCTCTTGTATTTGCTTCCTAACGAATATGAAATTTCACAATTTTTGTACACAAGAAACATTTCTCAGCTTAATCCTTTCAGAAGAGGGCTTTTTTTATGGAAAAGCTTTAGAAAAACAGGCAAAAATAGTATTTGATTTTTTAGGGACACTGTTATGTGACATATCTCATTGCACCTTTAAGATCACCAAACATTCAAAAGTTTTTTTTTAGGTATTAACAAATTTTATCCAAACCAGCCTGACAATCAATAAAGGTTTGTTGTTGATGACAGTTTACTTATAATTTCCCAGTTTCTGTTGAAGGGAACCCAGCACGTGCCATGCCACCAAGCCTAAGACAAGGCGGATATCCTGGCCTATCACGGAGCCCTATCAGGTGTTTTTATCCACGTATTCCCCAGGGTGTAGCCATTCCATCCGAATTCGAGTCTGAAGCAGCTCGTCTTGTTTCCCCAGCACATCCAGTGATAGCTCACGATATGCCCACAGATTTTCCAAGCAGTACACAGTCTTCAACAGCGCCATCAGTGATAACAACTGGAGCGCCACCCCCATATGCCGAAGTAGCTCCTCAAGAGGGTGGCCAGAGTGCAGATGAACCTCCACCTCCTTACCCTGGACCTTAAAGATCATATTTTTACAAATAACAGGGGAACTTACATAGAAACAGTAATATATAATTTGTGTCCGTATGAGGTGAGTGATGAGGCGACATCTCTGTATCTCCAGAGATGATTCGTATGGAGTCATCAGGGTTTTGCTCTTGAATTATTAAACTGGGTTTACTGGTTCAGCAAAAAAAGGGACATGATGAATGAGACACGTCTCTCTACAAGCACCTCTTTTTGCTTGAGCCAGCTTTCAATATATTAATATCATAATCCCATACATGTAACTGAGAGCGTAATGGATAGATATTTTGATGACTGTAATTGTTATTGGAGTAGTAATACATGAAATACCATGCTCTTTAAATGCTGACTCAGAGATTTCCTGAGGATAACGCCCTCAATTTTCAAACAAATCATGTTTTTGTGCCGCCACCACTTAGCAATCCATTGTGCATGTGTATGTTTGTCACTAAATTTTTAATTTTTTTAAAAATTCACCTCAATTGATAAGTTGAAGTTCAATTGGAACCAAACTTGTGTCATAGGTGCACCATGGGATCCCTCATTTGTTGATAAGCTCATGTGTCAAAGGTAATGGAGCGGCCCACAGCTTATATTCTGTGAATATAGCGAGCGCAAAAGCCGAGAACCATGATATTCTGGTTTGTATATTAATCGCTCTGTGAAATATATAAGCTCAAATTGATGTCCTTTACCGTAGAAAATCACAACTTTGTAATAAAATTTTGGATCCGGAATTTTTGTTATACAGTATCCTATGGTACCGTTATACTGCACATAAATGTTTGCTGCATCAAAACAACACAAAAAATCAGATTCATCTCAAAACTTGGAATTGAACATTTTGGGTTATTTTCTTTATTGGCTATTTTTAATGCACAAAAACAACTTCTTTTGAAATCTCTGCGTCAGCTTTTAAAGGCACTATCAGTGATGTGCTAAATCAGAAAATAAAAAAAAAACAACAAAAATCAGGTTGTTGCATGTATGTAATACATGTAAGTATAGGGTTGTTAGTTAGTTAAACCAAAGTTTTAAATCCGGTTTTGTCCCCACTAACGGGGGTGGCCGGATACACCTCACACTCAGCAATACTGCTGTGTGAGGATTTGTTGGAGCAAAAGATAATTGACGGGATGCCCTTTTCGGCGGTGGGCCTAGCCTTTGGACAACCACGCCCACCATGCAAGGCAGCATGTGCTGGATGGCCACCATTAGCTCTCCAGAGCTAATGCCCTTGTAGGTAGATCTTCTTTTTCATTCTACCAGGGTAACCAGCTACCCTCCTCATCAGATTTCCTTAGAAACCTGATGGGGTGACGGTTTAGCCGCCGCCAACTCGGCCCTGGGACAGGTAGTACTGGTTACCAGGATACCAGTAGCAGGCCCTCCAAGGAAACCTGACCTGGTGTGTCATATATTGGTAGACGTTTCATATAGTCCCATGGATGCAAATGAGGTATTGCCATTTATTCCGTCAAGCGCCATTGCACAACGTCGTACACCGCATGACAGAATCAATTGTAATAGGGAATTTGCACATTGCTCAAGGTGATAATACATTGTGTATTTTTTGCAACGCTTTAGTGTTGTATAAAATCATTCTTCCCTCTGTAATGTGTTTTGTTGGTGTATGTCTTTGTGTATTTTACATGTGTTTATAATAAAAAGGCCAGCCCTATGGGTTCTGGCAAAAGACAATTTTTTTTTTTTTTTTTTTTTAATTCACAAAAACAACTTCTTTCAAAATCTCTGCGTCAGCTTTTAAAGGCACTATCAGTGATGTGCTAAATCAGAAAAAAAACCAAAAAAACAAAAATCAGGTTTTTGCATGTATGTAATACATATAAGTATAGGGTTGTTAGTTAGTTAAACCAAAGTTTGAA
Source organism: Ophioderma brevispina (assembly GCA_023653785.1). NCBI lineage: Eukaryota > Metazoa > Echinodermata > Ophiuroidea > Amphilepidida > Ophiodermatidae > Ophioderma > Ophioderma brevispina. Next base: position 23,348 of record JAMKCH010009497.1, on the reverse strand, counting down.
ATCTGGTTTTGTCCCCACTAACGGGGGTGGCCGGATACACCTCACACTCAGCAATACTGCTGTGTGAGGATTTGTTGGAGCAAAAGATAATTGACCGGATGCCTTTCCTGACGCCAATCCACAGTTTTCGGCGGTGGGCCTAGCCTTTGGGCAACCATGCAAGGCAGCATGTGCTGGATGACCACCATTAGCTCTCCAGAGCTGATGCCCTTGTAGGTGGATCTTCTTTTTCATTCTACCAGGGTAACCAGCTACCCTCCTCATCAGATTTCCTTAGAAACCTGATGGGGTGACGGTTTAGCCGCTGCCAACTCGGCCCTGGGACAGGTAGTACTGGTTACCAGGATACCAGTAGCAGGCCCTCCAAGGAAACCTGACCTGGTGTGTCATATATTGGTAGATGTTTCATATAGTCCCATGGATGCAAATGAGGTATTGCCATTTATTCCATCAAGCACCATTGCACACAACGTTGTACACCGCAAGACAGAATCAAAAAAATTGTAATACCTCATTTGCATCCATGGGACTTTATGAAACGTCTACCCATATATTGGGGGTAAAAATTGTTACACATGTACATGTATACACATGCAAAAACTGACATTTTCACTTTCGAGAGTGATAGTTTAAAAACTGCACAGAGCAGGTTTGGGAAGTACAGTGTATATATATGTATTCTGAAAGGGTATGAACTAATTAATAATTTAATGTTGTTTCAAGTTCATTATACAGGGTGTGTCCATAATATATAGGGTGATACCCACAGAAGTATTAACTACTTCAACTGCCTTTATTTTCATAAAGATAATGTATAAAAAGTTTTACTGACTTATATGTATTGGAAGTATTCATTAAAGGGGCATTTTGTGATTCACAATCTTGTCACCTGACCTACCTAAAAAAGTTGAGATTTTTATACCATCTGAACCGTTAGCGTTTGATCCATGTGTACCTAATCTTATGTGCAAATTTGGTCGTATCTGTAAGAAATTAGCAATTTTGTATTTTCTGTCCATAATCGGACAAATTATAGCACAGTGGTCTATGGGACTGTGGGAAAAAAGCAATTGCTCATAATACAAAACTGCAAGATTGGAATCAACTCAAATTTTGTGAGTAAGCTTTTTTAAGGATATTTATTGAACAATTTGCAATGAATAAAACCGACAGTGCTGGAATCACAAAATGCACCTTTTATAATATGTCATGTATCGCACAGTAATAAGGTGCTGTCTGAACACAAATACAAGTTGATCAATTTCGTTAAAGATTATATGCATTAAGTTTAATAAAATTCATTCCACTAGTTAAATTTTCCTGAATCAACTGAAGTTAGTGTTATAGAGCAGGAGCAAGGACTTGGGTCAAACATCATCAGTCATGTCCCACTACATCTAAGCTTTGACACCTTTGGTAGTAAGCATGGACCCTCTATATCAATGCAAGGTAGTTAGTGGTGTCAAATTGTGGTATCACTTTTTCAATAGGAGCCAATTTAAGATTACACAGGGGTCAAACTTTTAAATTACTCCAATCATGTTGAAATGTGTCCGTCTAGTCATAAGGATTCCAAAAATGTATAGTTTGTACCATCTATTACCATTGGTTTTCGAGTTATTGGGTAAAAATGGCTAAAAGGGCAAAAAAGGTCAATTTCCATTTGTACAGGGGTCAAAATCAGAAGTTGCTCCAATTTGGGTAAAATGAAATACAAAATTGTTCATCTAGCTTCACGTGCCAGTTCATGATTTACCGACTTTGTTTTATTCATAATCACTAGAACTTGAGAAAAGTTATTCCCAAAAGGGGTGATCTCGATTTTGTGGTTTTGTGTTATGTAGCAATTGATCATTTTCCACGGTCCCCATAGGGCTACTGTGCTGTACTTTTTGTCCGTGTACGGACAGCCCTTGAGAAAATCCCAAATTGCGAATTTCTACAGATGCGACCGAATTTGCACGTTTACTTGGGCAACACATGGATTACTAGGGCTAACGGTCAGATGATATAAAAAATCTCAACATCTTTTAGGTAAGTGGGGGGGGGGGGGGGGGACGAGGTGTGGATCACGAAATGCCCCTTAATTTTTTTGGTGTCAAATTACGGAATAGTTCGTTTAGCATCTGCAATGCATCGTATTGTTATGTGACAAAATAGGTCTGGGGCAACATATCCAAAATTGCATTGACCTTCTTGACTCTATCTTGGTCAGTAAACATTTGAACATAATCAAAACGCATACTTGTTTGAGTCTTCATTTCTTCAGGAATAATTGCAAAGTATTAAAAATAAATAAGAGTAACTTTGCAATGTGACCCTGTACAAATGGAGTTTGGACCCCTTTTACCGTTTTGTCATTTTTACGCTATAACTCCAAAGCCAATAGTCGTAAGTGGTACAAACTATACATTTTGGAAATCCTTATGACCATAGACGGACAATATTGAAAATACCTCACATGTTTGGAGTAGTTCTAATAAGGTTGACCCTGTGTAACCTTAAAATTGCGCCCTTAATGAAAAAAATGGACACACATTTGAGGGGACCACTCACTACCTTGCATTGATAGAGGGTCCCATACTATGACTATAAAGGTGTCAAACCTTAGATGTAGCCGGGCATGAACGAACTCCATAACTAAGGACCCTATGATATTCTGCTCCTGCTCTATTAAGTCAGGGTTTTTTGTGTAAGAATAGTATTTTGTGGGATTTCATCACCTAAGTATTTAGGTGAAAATTCCCAAACTGGTTGCATTGGGGGTGGATCAATAAATCTAACATGTTCTGGGCGTTTTTATAAATTGGGTTACCTTTCAAATTTAAGAGAAATAAGCATGCATTTTTGTGAATCGCCATGACAGTGACTTTATAGTATTTTTCAAAGATACATGCATATTGTGTAAAAAGTACAAAATTATAATTCTACTGTTATACCATAAAGTGTACATATGGCTAGTATATTTGATATTTGTGTTGAAAATCAAACATGACCTTAAAAATGGCATAGTACCCTATGAATTTGTTGAATCTTATCTCCAGGTCTTTGATTGAGATTTTCAAAGCAATTTGTAGTGTTGTACGTTCGATTCTTCACCAAGAAGATGACTGTACTTCCTTTACAGGCTTGTATGCAGGCCCAAAATTCCACAAAAAGTGTCCACTTTTTGTGAATGTTTGGATAATAAGGTCCAAAATTTTGACAAGGAAGTCCACCTTTTAGTGTTAAACAATCCAACAAAAAAAGGACCATTTAGGGGGGTTAGGCCCACCTTAACAAAAAAGTTCCACTTTTGAAGTCTTGCACCCCAAAATAAACCGCATATGGCCCTGCTCCTTCATATAATTTCAGCCCACCAATAATCAAAGTCCCTATAGAAACGAAAGAGGAATGGCGGTTTATTGGCTTTATTTCTGTTATAGGCTTGATTTCTTTCAACCAGGCCTGACATGCTCTCAGTTTACTTGTTCCTCTCCCGTTTGTGCGCTGCATGGGGACCTCGAACAGCTGTGACGTCTCTAGAATAAAGCCGACCAGTCGTAGTTGCATCAGGGACCGGACTGGCGCTTGCTTATCTTTGTTATTCCTTACATTGGCTGCGTATCTTGATAGAATGGCCTTAATCCCAAAAATCCCATCTGAAAGTTTCACGCTGATTATTTAAACCCGTTTTGGAGTTAGAGCTTAAAAACGTTGATATTTGTAATCCCATAAAGTAGTGTACAAGTAATGTTGTCAACCAAAAATGGGGCACAGAGATAGAGCCATTCTCTGGCCTTTGCCTCTCACCCTTCCTCGCTCCTCTCTATCCCGTACCTCTTTCACTTCCCCCATGCTCCCCCTCCTGGCCAACCTACACCCCGTCCTGAAACCTTCCACTCCCGGCTTCCCTCACCACCCCTACTCATAACATCCAAAACCAAATGAGAAAAACAGTAACTTGGGCTTGCTTCAGACACCACAATTCTACACTTACAGGAAAATGGGGTTGTCCTTGGGGACCGATCGGCTACATTGTATTAGCGATCAGGGCATGGACCTTTAATTGTATTAGAATGTCGCTCCATCCCCCTTGTTTTGTTAGTGACCCTGTAATGCTGCAAAGACATTGACAAGAATCATGTATGCTCCTCGACTGATGTTCCACACTCTCAGAAGAGAGCTGTTGATAGATCTCTTGTTGTCGCTGCTCTAGGCCCTGGGAATGAGCTACCTGTTACATTGAGCGAGCGTTTCAGTGCCTGTGTTCAAAACGTTTGTTGAAGACACATTTCTTCCCGTGTAAAGAAACTATCAGTGATCTATCCGAAAGAGTCCAAATATGAAATTGGCAGGGAGAGCTTTAAGTAAAAGGATAAGTCTGCAGAAATTAAAAGTTATGTATCGGATTTTGTCCTTATTTGGTTGCTTGTGGTCTATCAATGTAGGTGATGTAAGTTTACCTACAGTCTGCTTGTTACAGGAATGCAAATAAGAATCTGATTTTGATTTTTGTTCGATTTTCATATTTAGCAATATCATGATAGTGCCTGTAATTTTTGTTTTTCATTGTCTGATGTTCAAATATTGTTCTTTTGTAAGGCACTGTGTTCTTTGTAAAGCATCATATAAATGCCCAAAGATTTTATTAGAGGGCGGAAATGTTAGTCCGTTTAAATTTGCAATACATAATGGAAAAACATTTCAACTGTTTTTTGGTAACAAGTAACCATTGTTGTGTCAATACATTCCTCGGAAACATGGAAATTACCTCTTGTAAATGAAAGGGGGTCATTTACTCTAAGCCATATTTGGCCAATTTAATTAGAGTAGCCAGCAATATGGGGACAAGAGATTTGGCCAAAACAAGAAATGCAGCAAGCTATCATAAATTGAAAAAAAATGTGGTATTGAAAATCCCTTCCCCGCTGCTCACATCTGATGCTAAATGGAGCTTAGAATGTTAAATCCAAAAGATCTGAAAATGGGGGGGGGGGGGGGTTGGGGGTGGAGTGGGGGTGGAGTGCTCTGGTCATGACTCACCGCACATGGTCACTGCCAGGGTTATAGGTAGGCTACTCATGAGTGCCGGTTGTAAATCTGAAAAATTTACTACACTTGGACAAACTATCAGTTTATATGCCAATTTATGTGGTAATTTTTCATTTCACTGAAGTAAAAAGTGCCGGACGGCAACCTCCCAAATGACCTTCCGTGCCGGTCGGTGGGAGCAAGTGATGGTCATTGCCGACCGACGTACATGTCACCACCCAGGGGCCCAAGCAACTTTTCTTACAGGGTCCTTTTCCTTTAATCTGCCCTGGGTTTTAATTTGTGGATTGATACAATTAGATTAAAATTTATTTGGGAACTTGATATGCATACCCTTTGTATACACAATAGACTGCATGGAGGTTTGGTATATTCTGTGCCCAATTAAAACATGTACATTGTAATTCTCTTTGTTTATACAGTTCACACCCACACAGACAATTTTTTCCAACAAATTATTTCAGCCGACTGTAGAAATCTCTTTGAATGCAGAGTATAACTTAATGATTTTATACACAAATTTAGCGGGGTTGCCCCTCGTGAAAGTGTGGGCGGAATCAAGGAGGGGTAAATTCTTAATACAGGGGTCAAAAATGGAAAATGCTCAGATTGCTGTAAAAACCTACCCAAAGTGTTTTGTTACAAGGATTAAAAAAGGTATAGTTTGTACTATATACCTGCAACGTATGGTTATGGAGGTATAAGACAAAAATTGTCAAAGGTCATCACCAAAGGTTAAATATGCTTATATTGCACCAAGTTTTAAAAAAATGGTCTCAAATTGTTAACCTTTCCACAGGAATTGCAACAAAAGTAGTTGGCACTCTCATTTGTATTTGCTTATCAAGATAAATGACAAACAAGGTCAACCCCATTGACCTCTATTGATCTCAGAATTTTAAAAATCTTTATGGTATACATGTAGGATTACTAAATTTAAATTTTTTTGGTTTAATAGAACTGAATTATTTAAATTGTAGTTTTAAATACTTCCCTAGAAAAGCTGGCACACACAAGCATGTGCTACCGGCTGGATGTAACTAGCGATGTCCCATTTAGTACACAGATTGTCGCTGGTTCACATCTAGCCAGGAGCACTTCTTTTCAATGCTTCTGTGCAGGGCTTGAAATAAGGATTTCTGAACCAGGGGCAGTTTCTAGCATTTTTAACCATTTATTGCCCCTGGCCTATTAATATATAGAATTTTGCACAAACAGGTAACAGAACAAGGGGAATTTTGTCTTTGAGCAGGGGTAAATTTGCCCCTGGTCCCCTCTTATTTCAAGCCCTGCTTCTGCGTGCCTGCATCTTTGGGGAAAGCTAAAAACTAATTCATCTTTGTTTACCCAGAGAACCCTACTTTCTAGACAGCCAGAATATTGAAATGCATATCGGAAACAAGGGGGGAAGCCCCCTTGTGGGGAATCTTACCCCCCCTAAAAAATAGTGAATATCTGCACATGCGCCAATTTACAGAGAAAACAACATAGACTTATATACTATACTAACAAATTTTAATATATGCTTGCCCCCTGGAAGTATATACCCCCCTGAAAAAAAGCTGGTTACGCCACTGATTGGAAAACAGAACCAGTTGTGAATAACCTCATAATTTCTGATGCTGACTAGAAAAGATCAGTTTAGCTGTGAACATTTGGTTTTCATACATGAGGAATGGTGTCTGAGATCTTGTTATATCTGGATTTTCCCCCATACTCATCTTTTAAAAACAACCAAATATAAATAATTTCTTTTAATTACTTAAATTCTTTAACATACTCTTACATGATTTTATGGTTTGCAATAAAATTGTCTTTTTTGTTGACAGATTATTGTAAAAACAATCTGCTGAGTTAACTTTAAAAAATTTAAGAGCATTATAGTTTTATGTAAAGCAGAGAGTACTGAATATATTTAAAATATTTTGTACACAACATGCCTCAGTCTCTTTTTTGCATTACATAATGGTGTACTTAATATCAAATGCAATAAAATCTTTTTGTGTGAAATAGCAAATGACACGAGAGTGCCTTGGCAGTTTGTAATGTTTGGGTATGATAATTTGTTTCACATGCATGACTGTGAAACAGGTAATTAAAGGGACATTTTGTGATCCACAACCTCGATACACTGCACGATTTAGGGAAGGAAATTTTTGCTATGTTTAGGAAACATAGCAAAGAAAGGCATAAGAAATTAAAATCAGGGCTGTATTTTCTAAATATAGCACATAAACACAGCAAAGAAATACATAAATAAAAATCAGACGTATATTCTCTAGACATAGCAGCTAAACACAGCAAAGAAATACATAAAAAAATCAGCTATATTTTCTAAACATAGCACCTTAACACAGCAAATAAATACATAAGATATAAAAATAAGGGCTATATTTCTAAACATAGCACCTAAACACAGCAAAGAAATACATAAGAAATAAAAATCAGAGCTGTATTTTCTTAACATAGCACCTAAACACAGCAAAGAAATACATAAAAATCAGGGCTGTATTTTCTAAACATAGCACATAAACAAAGCAAAGAAATACATAGGAGGGACGAAACATTACTGTACAGTATCACTCACTTTATTTCTCAAGAGTATTTCACTCTTGGATAAAAATTCTCAAGAGTGAAATTGAAAATCTGAAGAGTGAAATCTGTACTGAGTGTTTTTTTTTTTTTTTTTTTTTAAAAAAGCTGGTTACGCCACTGATTGGAAAACAGAACCAGTTGTGAATAACCTCATAATTTCTGATGCTGACTAGAAAAGATCAGTTTAGCTGTGAACATTTGGTTTTCATACATGAGGAATGGTGTCTGAGATCTTGTTATATCTGGATTTTCCCCCATACTCATCTTTTAAAAACAACCAAATATAAATAATTTCTTTTAATTACTTAAATTCTTTAACATACTCTTACATGATTTTATGGTTTGCAATAAAATTGTCTTTTTTGTTGACAGATTATTGTAAAAACAATCTGCTGAGTTAACTTTAAAAAATTTAAGAGCATTATAGTTTTATGTAAAGCAGAGAGTATAAATTTAAAATATTTTGTACACAACATGCCTCAGTCTCTTTTTTGCATTACATAATGGTGTACTTAATATCAAATGCAATAAAATCTTTTTGTGTGAAATACATGTAGCAAATGACACGGGAGTGCCTTGGCAGTTTGTAATGTTTGGGTATGATAATTTGTTTCACATGCATGACTGTGAAACAGGTAATTAAAGGGACATTTTGTGATCCACAACCTCATCCATCTCCCAACTTAACCTCAAAAAAGTTTGATATCATCTGAACCGTTAGCCAAGAGTTATCCATGTGTAACTAATCTTACAATGCAAATTTGGTCATGTCTGTAAGAAATTTGCAATTTTGTATTTTCTGTCTGACAGAAATTACAGCGTAGTGGGCTATGGGACCGTGGGAAACAAGCATTTGCTCATAACACAAAACCGGAAGGTTGGAATCAACTCAAATTTTGTGAATAAGCTTTTCTCAAGGAGAGTGAAAAATGAATTAAACAGAAGGTGCTGGAATGGTCTCTGTATCCACATACCTTGGATCAGGGGCGGTGCCAGGGTAAAAACATAGGAGGGACGAAACATTACTGTACAGTATCACTCACTTTATTTCTCAAGAGTATTTCACTCTTGGATAAAAATTCTCAAGAGTGAAATTGAAAATCTGAAGAGTGAAATCTGTACTGAGTGTTGCTGAGAACAGAAAATTGAAGAGTGACTTCACACTCAAGAATATTTTTCAAAGAGTGAAATGCAAAGTTCCAAGAGTATTTCACTCTCGATATGGGGTGAGTGAAATTGCGCACAAATTGTACACAAGATTAACTCCTAGGTTAAAAATCCCTAATTTTTACGCAATTTATTGCTTAAGCAATAACAGCACATTTTTGGAAAAGTGCCCCCAATTTTCAAAATTTGATATTTTTGCACATTTGTGTCGGTAATTGTCTACTAAACTATGCCTGCGAACGACAATGCTAAAAATGCGTATGTATCAGAAAATAAGCGATTTGTAATTAGAATCGGCATCCCCGATTGTACTTAAAGGCAGCGCTGGAAATACTAAGTTTATGTCCGTCCATGACGAATAGTGCCACCTCAAGAAAATTACCTCTAATTTGACTTGCTTGAATGGACGGAGCAAATAATTGATGAGCGTAGACACGTACATGTACATGTACGTGGCACAATTTCCCGATTATTCCATATTGGAAGAATGATTCAGCAGCCATTGAATTATTGTCGGAGATCTCTGATATTACATGTAATTATTCTAATTACAAAATTCATTCGTTTGAGACACAGAATTTCGAGATCTACCATTCACAGGTATGACTATGGATTACTAGCTATACTGTCCAATACAACTGTGCAAAAAACTCAAAAATATTTGGAAAATGGGGCTCTCTTCAAAAAATGTGCTGTTATTGCTTTAAATTCTCAGGTCACCCCCTGTCTCCCGCCTTGGGTGTGACCCAAACAGGTATGAGGTCAAAAGCCAAAACACTTCATTTTAAGCAAATAACCCATTTCTTTACTTTCTTGATCCCTACCCCTAAACATTGATGATGACCTACATGTATACTACCTTGGGGAAATGGCATGGTACATGTACATGTAGGTCCTTTTTTGATGTGCAAGGCCTTTCATATGCCTTTTAAGGTAGGATCATCGGATAAAATGGTCTTACAGAAAAATGACCATAAATTAAAAACCCCAAAATCAATTTAGTCCAAACTTGACTAACATTGTAAGGATTGAACTTCTCCACATATTTTAGCAGTTTCAAGACGGCACGATTTGTTTTAGTGCGTTTACTTATTTTTTTAAAATTCCCTATTTTTTTCATTAAATATTTTTTCTCAGCCTAAATGGAAGGTGCTTTTAAGCTGAAAATCCAGGGATGTGTGTATCAACAAAATACCTACATTGTAAAATCTCACATTTGCTTTTTTAATCGTGTTTCTTTAGAAAAATATTTTAGGGAAAATTAAAGGGACATAACACGCTATTTTTTAGTTTACATATGTGATACATTATGTTGAAACAATTCTCAACATTGATGATATTACAATTTTTTAATTAGATACATTGTAATTAGAAGACAAAAATGAAACAGGGAACTGATGGGCGCATCCATGTTACCAATAATCTCACGGCCATAGTGACGTTTTAGTCATCTCACGGCCAATGCTACGTCATGTCTATAGTTTGTTGGACAATCATCTCATGGACAAAGTAATTGTGAGTATCCCTTTAACAAAAAAAAACGTATTCTGATAGGTTTGTGTGCCTTTGAATTGATACACAGCTTGCAGTGATAGATTCCATTAATAAATGCTTCACGATTCAACCGCAATACAAATAACGAATAGCCTTAGCCTCTTATTCGGAGTAAAGATTTTACCAAGTCGGCAAGTCCCCCGCCCACCTGTCGCACATCACCGTCAGCTGCCCATAGCAACTAGTGTCATTCCAGACGCATTGAAGGTCTGCACTTTTGAAATTTTACCCGGGGAATTTCAGTGTGATATAGCGTGTTGCAGTGAGGGACTCTAATACGAATGGCTCTACTCGAGCCTTACCATGTGTGAATAGCGTTTCGATTGACATTTAGTCCCACTTTTCAAAAACTTTTTTAAAACGGTCACATTGTGTGAGACACACAATATAATCTGCTAAAATTCTAACATTCCATCACACACCTGCTTTATTTGTTGGCAACATGGCTGCTCCCATCAACCCAGCGAGAACAATAAGCAAAGCGTTGCGTGATGATCTCCTTTAAATAAAAACACCTGTTATTTCAAAATAGAAAACCCTCAATTTGCAAAATCTAATGTGAGATTGTTAAAATTTGATTACTTTCATATGAACACAAGGGAGTTGTAGTTTCTTCGAGGGAAAAATATGAAAAGTGGTATATACTTCAGTATTTCTAGAAATATTTTAAACAAAAAAGTGTGGCGACTACCTGTTTTTTTTGTGATGAAGCACACACAAATAAAAAACAATATGGATTGTTGATATTTCAACCATTTAAAAACAAACAAACAATCTCAAACACTCATCAATTACTTGAGGAAATAATTGAAATAAAATGTGTAGTTTTTCACAAAATGCCCCATTTTCTGTACTGCCAAAATCAGTTCCCGTACAATTTGAAAAACACATTAGGTGCCAACTCCTAAAACTCTTTTTGGAAAAAACATTAAAATTTGGCACGCATGTTTCTTTCACCATACCAACATTTTATGGCAATTTCAATCAAGATCGGGGCACGAGCGCAGTAGCACGATTTAAATCCTACCTTAAGAACGCTGTTCAATCTTTGACTTACGTTTGGTGGACCGAAAATGGTGGACACTTAAAACTTTTAGGGAAAGAATATCCTACTTAAAATACCATTTTCTAGTGGTGAAATTTTGTGTAGAACTGAATCTGAAATACAAAATGCATAATTAATTAACTTGAAATTTTTCCCATAGACTTACAGGATTATTTCTGCCCGAAGTGCTCAAATTGAGCAAAAATAGGTCGCAAAAAAAATAAAGTTCCTTCAAAACTGGACTCTCGGGGCTAAACAAATATAAACTTGCTCTAGGTATTGGATATTATAGCAAGTTTATATTTGTTTGCCTTAAACATCACAGTTTTGAAGGACTTATTTTTTTGACGAAGGTCTTTATTTTTTCACGCCCTCCCAAAAATGTTAGGGGTAGGCGGTAAACATATTATACTTTATTTTTTTTCAGTACATCAACTTATGTCAAGTTTTATATCACTATTTAAATATTGAAAATCCTGAACAAAAAGACACCAAGAAGCATCCCATAGCTCATACCATTGAGGAGATATGGCTTTTTCAATCACAGAATTGGGCAAATGCATTTTTTCCCAAATAATTGTCACCCTGACTTGCCGACTTTATACCCTGTTAACAAAAATAAAGAGATAGATTGATCCCATTTAATGATTTGATAGTACGAATGGAACCCCTGTAACATGATTAGCATAAAGATATTAGTCACTACTAGGTCGGTTTCATGTTCATTACACCAACAGGGGAAATAGCAAGTCAAAATTTTTGTCACCCGAAAATGGCCATTTTTGGTAAACATGGCCAAAAAACTGAATTTTTCTCAAAATCCCAGTGAAAAAATGGGGGTTTTGATAAGTGGACAACAATCGGAAAAATATGACATTTTACCTTAGAAAACATTTAAGTAATCAAGAATTTGACCTCTTTTCACCCTTAAATATTTTTTTAACAGCCGTGTACGCTAAACGTAAGTCATAGCTTGAACGCGGTCTTAAGCACATGTGTGTAGAAACTATATTGAAAGCAAGAATTCATTTCAGTGTACTATTTTTTTTGTTACATCCTGTATATTTGCTTAGCCACCCTGATTACTCAGAAGAAAGTTAAAGTAATAATTCTTGTTCTCTAAGCTTTCCAAAAATGTATAACTTTGAATAAAGATAAATACAACCAAAGTTGTGAGGCTGAGAATTGGCGGTGATATTTGTCAAATGTACATGTGATTGCAATTGGGTCCCAATTTTAAAAAAATGTGACCACATGCAATGTTTTAGTAAAAAAAGAGAATACATAGATCGGAATTTAAACACCCAATTGTTGATAAAAATTAATACAAGAAATTGAGCCTGAACCACCTTCAGTAGAAGTTCATCATTACTTTTAAATTTCAGTAATGCCACACACGTTACAGTGTTTTACAAGTTTTTATTGTGGGCCGCCAGCTATAGCTGGCAGGACCACTTAGCAATCTGTTGTGCGTGTGTATGTGTGTGTGTATGTGTGTGTGGATGTGTATTTTTTTTTGCGAAGTCTTTATTTTTTTCACGCCCTCCCCCCAAAATTATTAGGGGTAGGGGTAATATAGTATACTTATTTTTTTTTCAGTATCAATTAACTTTAGTCGTTTTATATCCTATTTAACCTTTGAATACGTGAACAAAAGACACAAGAAGCATCACCATAGCTCATACCATGAGGAGTTATGGCTTTTTTCATGCACAAAAATTGGCAAAATGGCATTTTTTCCCAAATTTCAATTGTCACCTACCCTTACTGCCGACTTTCTAACCCTGTTACAAAAATAAAGAGATAGATCCCATTTATGATTTGAATATTCCAATGTACCCCTTTCACATGATACGCATAAAAATAGTAGTCACATACAGGTATTTTCATGTTCATACCTCACAGAAGATGAGCAAGGTCAGAAATTTTGTCCCCGAAATGGCCATTGTTTATTGGCTTAAAATTGGTCCAAAAAACTGAATTTTTTTTTTCAAATCAGTGAAAAATATGGGGTTTTATAAGTGCCCAAAATTCTTGAAAATATATGACATTTTAACCCTTATAAGAGAAACATTTAGTAATCAAATTTTGACTATTTTCACCCCTAAATATTTTTTTCACAGCCGTGTCCGCTAAACGTAAGTCTAAGCTTGAACGCTGTCTTAAGCAACTTGTGTGAAACTATATTGAAAAGCAAATAAAATCATTTTCTAGTTTTTTCTATTTTTTTTTTGTTACTGTCCTGTATATTGCCTCTAAGCCACCCTGATACTCAGGAAGAAGTTAAAGTAAAATTCTTGTTCTCTAAGCTTTCCAAAAATGTATAACTTTGAATAAAGATAAATACAACCAAAAGTTGTGAGGCTGAGAATTGGCGGTGATTTTGTCCAATGTACATGTATGCAGTGGGTCCCAATTTTAAAACAATTGGACCACATGCAATGTTTTAGTAAAAAAAGAGAATACATCTCTCGGATCATTAAACACAATTGATTGACAAAAATTATACAGAAATTGTTGAGCCTGCACCACCTTCGTAGAAGTTCATCGTACTGGATGTTAAATTTCAGTAATTCCACAAACAGCGTTACAGTGTTTAACTACAAGTTTTGTATTAGTTCTAAAACCACATGGCGTTTGAACAGATTTAAGGCACATGTTGACTATTCAAAAATTTTCTTCCTGTATGTGTAAGAACAGAACAGAACAGAAATGAGCTTATTTTGTCAATTTTGTCTTTAATTTATAACATTAACATGTAGTACCTGATTGAAGATTGTATGCCACATTTTGATGAATTGTCAAACTAATATGCTTTTCATCTACCTAAGGTTGATCAAAATAACTCTGCACTTTTGTCACAATGATACTTGAAATTATAAACATGTAAATAATTTGGCTACACACACATGATTGAACTATATGAGATACATTGTATACGTTTAAACAATTGGCTTTGAAAGTTATATTGTACCCCTGCCAAGTTTCACATTCAATAAAACTGCAGAACTTGGAATTAGGTGCATAACGTCTGTTCCCCATTTTACTATCAAAATCATCTCATTCCAAGGATCACTGTCCCAACTTTTTGTGAAAGGGAGCCAGAAGCTGCACAAAGGGATTCAAATCACAATACAATGGTGTGATTGCAGAGGCCACACTTGCGCGCGCTCATTTTCTGCAGTTGTTTTTTTTTTGTATCGTCCCCCTGCTTCACTGCTATTTTGACCACGCCGTTTCGATGCACCGACGGATAAGTCGTCTTGCTTGGTTTACATCTTCAGGGATTCATTTAAATGTGCCCATTTCATCGTTTTTCCCCGTTGATTGCACCCAGCTACTCGCTTTCTGTGGCGGTTCCATCAGTTTAAACCCAAAATAATCATCCAGAACTTCTATAAGTTTGGGCGGAACAAGTTCTATAAAATCCATCGTCTGTCCTGCTTTTGCCAAGTCACAAGAACAGTCATTCCAATGGTGTATTCATCTGCTTTAATCTGCAGATCCGTCAACACTTTAGGGCATGAGACGTGATCTTGACATCATTCCATTGACCATCTTGCAAACCTGGTTTCACAATGTAGCTGCTTTCATCACATTTTTCGGTCACGATGCCTTTGAAGACCGTAGCACCACTTTTGTAAACACCTACAATCCACCCTTGTTTTAACTGCAAGATGAGACTTATTTCTTCCTTGCACGCCTCCCAGTGTAATAGTTTCCTCTTTCCAGACCATCCTTTAGCACCGTAGCTACCTTTAGCTCGTTGATAGCGTTCTAAACCTTTCTTTTGAGTGGGGGCATTCTAACAAATAGACCTGGTGAAAATATAAAGAACAAATTGAATATCATTTTCAAAACTTGCTTTAAAAACCAAGTTGCTTTTGTTAAATCTTTTTTTTTTCTGGTAAAGCAATATTATCAAATTTTTTTGAAGAGCGCCCCCCAATTTTCAAAATTTGAGTATTTTTGGCACAGTTCCGTTAGTAATTGTCTATAAACTATACCTTCGAACGAGATTGCTAAAAACAATGCGTAATTTCTCACAAAATAAGCGATTTTGGAATTAAAGTTGGGATCCCAATAGGACTCACGGCAGAGCTGGAAAAAGGCTACGTTTAATGTCCGTCCATGACGAAATACTAGTCCCACCTCGCGAAAAAAATTTTTTAAAAAAAAACCTCTTACATTGCTTTCCCTGAACTATTAAACAACTAATGGATGAAAGCGTATACACATACCTGCGCTATTTCCCGGCTAGTTCACTTTGGAAGGCCTTTCCAGCAGCCGTTGTATTATTATCGGGGTCCCGCTAATAATTCTTCCAGTACAATAAATTCCTTCGTATTGTGACACATATACATTTTCGAGCTTAACCATTCACGGTATAGTTTACTAGCAGTACCAATGCAATCGTGTAAAAATCTCAAATTTTTGACAAAGTGGGGGCGCTCTTCAAAAAAATGTGGCTAATTATTGCTTTAAATAAGGGTTGTGACAATTAGCGACCCTGGGGGACGAGACCACCCTTAATTCCGAGAGACTTTACTGAATAAACTGCAGAATTATGCAGTTTATTCCGTACAAGTCTGCTGAATTCAGGGTGGGTCACTAGCGACCCGACCCAGGGTCGCTAATTGTCGCAACCCGTTAATTTTTTACAGCTGTGCAATACCTTCATTATGTCCCAGTCATGGCTTAACATTGTCATCCCCAAGTATATTGTCACAAACCAGTGGCAGAACCGAGCATATCAGTGACTTATCTGTCCTGCCGAGACCGAGACTCGAACCCAGGATCCCTTGGTCCCAAGTCGAGTGTGCAGTGAGTGTGACTGACATTGCTCCCCTTCCTAACAAAGCATGTCTCCTGCCTAAACTCCTGCCTTCTTGATACAAGGTGCATGTAAAGTATGTCACATGCTTTTTTGATACTAATTCCACTACCAACCATTTTGATCCCACCGCTGCCACCAAATTTGTCACAGACTGCTCTAGCCGATTGATGCCCATCCATTCTAATTCTCCACCAAGATATACAAGCAACTTATTTTTCGGCCCTGCCAAGACCGGGATTCGAACCAGGGACCCCTTGGTCTCAAGCCGAGTGCGCAGTACATGCATGTGCACTTGCACAGGCTCTCATATCAAGTACAATAGAGAACACAATGGACATAAATCGGAACAAGCATGATGGCGATCTGTGAAACATAAAGAGCTTTATAGTTTTGCGAATCAAAAGGATTCCAGTTTGTAGTCCTACAAATGAATATTTCAATTGCGATGTACGGTATTGTAGAGTTGAAACTGTTGGTTGTGCCCTCTTCTTGTCCTGTCAATCTTTGGGGTGATAAGTTTTGGGGATGCAGTCTAATTCATGTATTTGTGGTGGATTTTGTAAAGGCAGGTCCAGTCAATCTGTGAGCTCTTCTGCAATCTGCAAGGCAAACCTTGACTTTAGTGTACAAGGAGGTCCATATGGACCCAACAATTTTGTTTTTCATGTGCCATGTTTGAATGCTAAATTAATTTTGCCCAAAATTTTATGTACTAGTAATTGCTATATAATTATCAGTTGTGCATATTTTGGTGATTTTTTTATGCAGATTTGCATAAATACACATTTTGGTGGCACTATTCAAAAAGTTAGTAATTGCTACATTGTATATAATTATCAGTTGTGCATATTTTGGTGATTTTTTAATGCTGCTTTGCATAAATACAAATTTTGGTGGCACTATTCAAAAAGTTCTTGTTTTGCCCCTTAAATCGTACTGGATGAAATTTTATAATTCTTATTTCAGCAATGTATAAATGCATTTATAATATTATGTCCTCTAGCCCAATTGTATGGAAAAAGTCCTTTGGGAAAGTGGTTTTCCATTTTTCACCGGGATAATTTACTGCGAATCACAAAAATCATTTTAGGTTTCAAGTTGCCATTTTGAATCGGTACAACAGATTTTCATTTTTTCCCGTAATGTGGGTTGATATGTAGGTTGGCCGGGTTGATATACCCCATCAATGAAAAGAGTTTTGGTAAAAAATTCCAATGGCAAAGGGGTTATCATACACAAATGGGAGTATCTTAAAAAAGTGTTAATGTAAAATATCTCCCAAATTACCGTATGCACTTTTAGTGTTACATGTAGGACTAATTTTCCCCCAATTCCATTTCTGTAGCCAAAAAACAAGATTAAAGCAATTTATTTGATTTGGGCTCAAAGGTGCTTGTTCCGATCGCTTTTGGTCACATTTTTTAAGTTGGGACCCAATTGTTGCACACATGGCAATTTGGAAAAAAATGCCTCGTTTTGCACATTTTTAACTGTGTTGCAAATATAGTTCATCTAAAGTATATAAAACCATACATTTCTGAAAAGCTTATGTTACAAGGATTCGAATGGCATCAATTTTCTTCTGATACTCAGGGTGATCGAATAATTATACAGGGTGAAACAAAAGAATTGTACATGAAATACTCAACTTTTTAAAATAGTCACATTTTTTCCCAGTATGTAGAAATTTAAATTTATCTCATTGTTGAGAAAGTACATGGTTTGCTCTTTCCAAAAATGTATAATATGTGCTTGTTTTTTAATTACAGTACTACAATACAGGGTGCGCAAAAAGTAATACTAATTATACTTTGCAATTTTTTGAAAATAAAAAAGTAGCTCAATCTACATCAAGACACATCATCTACTGTTTAGCTGTTTAGGATCTTTAATTTGATGACGGATACTTTCTATTTGAAAAGAAAAAAATCCTAAAATTGAGTTTATTATACAGGGTGTTTCAGAAGTTAAACTGAAACATTGTTGGTGTTTAACTAATTTTGTTTGTCAAAAGAATACTAGTATACAGAATCAACCATACTGCTTTGAATGCTTGCAATCATTTATGAACCAGAGTCACTTCCCTGAATTCCATGTTTACAAATAAAAAACCAGAAACCTATATAGGGTGTGTCAAAATGTGTAATATTGACTATGGTACACAAAGAGTATTATATGTGTACAAGCTAGTGCATTTGCTGTATAAGTATTGCTACTGAAAATAAAATCCTGCTGTCATTGTCAAGCTAAATAACCAGCAATGGAGAGTTGGAGACATAATGTTGAGATTAACACTTCATCTAGTCTACATTCACCGTGTGATATCATACGCTACATAACAGGGGTGGGGTAGCTGATGATAATAAAACTACACACTTCAAAAGTGTGGGGTTTAATGAGCATTCTCTTCAAACATACTGTCTAAAGGAGGAGTTTTTAGATAAATCGAAGTTTGAATTAAATGACATGAATTTGGTGTTATCTTAGCCCGGGGTATCTTAGCGTGTTTAATGGTGCTTCTCTATTGAAATGCTGAACAGGACAGTACAGTACATCTATATGATGGTCATCCATTAGCAACAAATTTCAACAATTTATGTAGCTACATTTACTGTACACAGGTCTAAATTAATAAGTTTAACCTAATTACTGAATCACCAATCAAAATCATTAAAACAGGTAAGTGTTTACTAATTAGAATTACGAGGGAATACACAATTATCACTAAATTGATCAATTCGGTGATTATTTATTGTGAAATAAGGCACGCATCATATGACAATTGTGATTTTTATTAACACATAAATTAGGCCCACATAAATTATCTAATTAGTATTTATGTTTTTTTTAAATGCAAACTCATGTATTTTCAACATGATTCATCAGTTTCCTACATCATAAAGCTATTATAGTGCCTTTAAATTTCAAACCGCGCACTTAAAGATAGGAAATGCAATACCGCAACATTCCACCCCCCCGCAACATCCAGGGCAACATCCACCCTTCCACCCTTGACTAATTATGTTGAATTAACTGTAACAATAAGTAGTGTGATATATTTGCTATTATTTTGTGGTATTTTAGAGGGATTAAATAGGTTTAATATATCAGCCTAAATTTTCATTCTTCCTATGCTTAAACAATTTTATTAAAAGGTGCAACGAGAGATTTCAAGTCATCCTATTTTCTGTGAATGTTAGCGTGATGTCATATAGATTAGACGACACAGTAAAGATCCCTACCTTTATTTGGTTATAGAAAACTAACTGAAAACAAAAAAAGTGAGTTGTGTATGTATGCTGATATTTCAATGAGAAAAACATAGGTGAATTTCGTATTTGCTTCCTATACGAAATTAGGAATTAGAAATTTCACAATTTTCTACCAAAGAAAGGAAACAGTTTCTCGCTTAAATCTACAGATGGGGGGATTATTTAATGTAAAGCTTTCACCAGTGCCAAAATCAGACTTTTCACATTTTTTTCGGGACACCTGTTATTTGAAGTAATCTGCTCGTTGCACCTTAAGGAAACAATAAGACATGGTAACCAAAAATGTGCCACAATCCCCCTTTTTGGGTGACCAACTTAAAAAATGTGACCTTTTGGGATCCTCATGATTTATACGGAAGTACAAATTTTGATATCAGGTGGAAAGCAGGGCCGTACGCAGAGGAGAGGATTATTTTTTGGGGGGGGGAGGGGGGGGGTGCAAAAGATTTGAAAAAGTAGACTTTTTTTAGAAAAAGTGGACTTTTGCCAAAGTGCCATAAACACTCTCCTAAAATGGTCCTTTTTTGGACTTTCTTGAACATTTCATCACCAAAAAGTGGACTTTCTTGTCAAAAATATATTGACCCTTTTATCAAAAAAAAACATTCAGTAAAAAGTGGACTTTTGCCCCTTTTGGGAATTGGGGAGGGGGGTGTTGACCACCCACCCCTGCACGCGACCCTGCATACGGGCCTGGTTTGTTGTGAAAGGCAGTATATTTTCTCTTCATTGTCCTGAAATTCAGCTTTCAAATCATTTCTTTCTCAAGATAAAGATAAAAAAAATACCGTTTTTTAGTGGTTTTTAACCTCAATATACTATAGCCCAGTAGGAATAGGGCGTTGACTATGCAAATATCGCGTCCCGCATCACCAAAACGCAAGTTTGTTTCCCACGGAACATGATGTCGTGTTGTACAGTGTCGGCACTTATATCAAGTAGTCCCAATAATTGTGACTACACATTGACATTTGAGTTTAACATGGTCATCTATCATATCACTGGATTGTGTAGTCAAAAATGTTATGTGTAATTGGTTAACCATTTAACAATTCTACTGCACTCATCACTCCTCTCCAATCAGTTTCAGCAGACATATTATGCAACCAAAAAATGAGGTATATCATCAATCATCACATAGATTATCCTTAGTATCTCTTATATCCAGTTTTAAGACTGAAAATGCAGGAGGTGCTGGAGGTAATTGTTTTCAGAAAAAAATTCAGTGATTGTATTTGTTATCTTCACACTTTACTTTTTGAAGGAGTTAGTTGTGGGTTCAGATTTCGACAATCAAATTTCACGGTTTTTGGTCAATTTTGGACCCCCATGTCAGATCTGACATTATAAGTCTGGACAGAGCCTAATCGGGAATACCAGTAATAAATGCAGGGTCGGGATGGGCGATAACTATTAAATATAATGTTAGTCTCTTCAACGACGTACACTGAATCTAAAAACAGAAAATGACGGGTCCCATTTAGTGTTTAACAGAGCACAAAAGGAGACTAAGTCATATCATTCGAGCGGGGGAGTTCCTAATCGAGAATCAGGAAAATTGAATGTCCGCGCCAGCCTGTATCTGCAATGTTCAAAACATTTTCAGTTCCTTCATACACTGAACATGTGTAAATTATGGATACCAGGGAAGCTAGCCTGATGTTGCAAGCAAACAAATAACCGTACCAATTAATGTTCTACCGGCAGAGTACAAGGGCTAGGATGTTTCGAAGCTTTTCGAATTTCGAGGTAAAACGGAAGCCTATTTTTAGCATACTTTTACTCAAGTGGAATCCAACGGTATTACACGAATCCATACACTAGCGTCAGCTATGTAGACCGAAGTAAACCGCAGATAGCTGGAGTAGCATAGATTCCAAACTATGGCACGTTATAATGATTCGTTGGTGTTTATTTCCCCCAAACTTTTCCGGAATTCCCGATATTAGGGAGCACGTTCATGAAATTATTGATTTGCCTGGGCTTCACCTTTAGGCGCGTCTTCGTCCAGGTCTTGTCCGATACGAGTAAGAGCGTATGCTCTTGAAATAGACTAGCTCTCGGGTCGCGCCGAGAGGTTGATGTTGTTAGAATGGCATGTCCTACCCCCCCCCCCCACCCCCCCAAACACACACACATACCTGGACATAGGGGCGAGTCCGTTATTCTTCCGTTGACTCCTTAGTCGCCCATATGATAGGTAGGAAGTGACAACTACACACTTTTGATCATCATTGGTCCGTGTTGTTTATCGCAGTTGTGAGTAGAAAATGCGTTGCAAGATTAGGCCTGTTTCAAGCGGATATAGCATAACGGACAACACCGGACCACCTGATAATCCAGATTACCGCGTACGTCCATGTCTAAATTCTGAAAGGGGATAATTCCCAATTAGCTCCAATAAACGGCAGCTACACGGAATTATAAAACCCGATTAGGCCGTGTCAGATATGTCAGATCTGACCATGGGGGGTCACAAAATGACCAAACCGCAAAAATTTATCAGAATGTTCTACTAGTTGCCAGCATTTTGACATCTGTTATTATGATACTTCAAGACATAGTAGAAGTGGTCCTCAATATAAATCAGGTAAATTGGATGGATTTGGAGGCTTTTACTTTAATCTAAATTGGTGGTGGTTAAAGGGCTAACCAAATTACACATAAACCTTTTGTGAAACACTTCAGTGATATAAATGACCAGTGTTAAAATGAACTGTCAATTGTGTATCACAGTATTGCCTCTCATACCAAGTATAGAACACGATAGAAAAAATCGGAACAAACTCAACAATGCACCTTTAACCAATATCACAATACAATATTGGTTAGCCCAAAATCTCTCGTTGCCACAATTAAAGTCGTGAATTCGGCACCCTTAACAGTGGTTTATCCTTTAACGTTGCCGACTTTCGAGGGTTTGTGGCAGGATTCTTTCTTCAAAGTTTATCATGCTGCCTTGCGGTCTGGAGACCCGGCTGGAAACGTTGGATAGCGCGTGCACAAAAATTCAAATTAGACGACCTATTTAACAAGAAAACTTTCTCTTCTTTATACAAGCAAATTGTTTTTTAATATTACCCTATAGCTCCTATGATATGGAGCAGCTCGAAAAATAATAGATAACGTATCAACTATAAGAAGATACCAATTATAAGAAAAAACTTCCAGAATTTTTTAACGGCCTGTGAAAACTCCATAGGCCTCTATATTTAGCACGTACAAAGATTGTGTAGCGCTCGAGCGGTGGCCGTTTGTTTGTGGTCGGGGTTTGCGACTTCTAGTTTAGTTCTGAACAAGATGAGTCTTAAAAAGGACAATCTTCTGATTTGAAGTGCACAAAACTTGTGAAATTGACAACAACAATAGAGTTTTGTAACTCAATTTTAGTTTGAAATTTGTCATAATACATAGCAAACAGCTTTTTATTTAGAAGTAATTTTAAATGTCAAAACATGAAGGAATTAGTATTGTAATGAACTGTAATGCAAGGCATCCATCAAGCAACGGTCAAACTTTTAGTGAAACAAATGGACACTCGTTTTGTGCTCACTTTTTTGTGGTACGATTGGTATGATATGGAAAGTAGAAATCACATTGCAATGAACACCAAGCTACAGTTTACATGGGTTATCATGTTACCATTTTATAATGGAACTTCTTTTGTCAATGCAACAATCACTATTGTGTAGTCATATCTGTCATACATTGCTTGTCGAAAGTTGGCGTGTTACACACATGGACATATTAGTTTGCTTAATGAATTAGTTCTCTGCTATCAGTGTTAATTATACATGCAAACAATGTAACTGTTTACCACAATTGCAAAGTATAACATTGGAAT
>JAMKCH010009496.1:0-30387 GCA_023653785.1 Ophioderma brevispina | reverse complement strand
TGTCATATTATAAAGTTTACAACCACATATCTGCAATAATTAATGCCTTTTTTGTAGGTGGCGGCCATTTGAAAATGGCGGCCAATATGGGAAATTAAGGTGCCACAAGAGATTTTTGAGGCACCCAAATATGGTCATATAGTATTTCAAAATAGATTAGGACACTCAATAGATTTGTATTTTTAAGTTTTTTGTGGGGCCGACAGAAATTTCTTAAAAGAGAGAAAAAGGTGTTGATTTGATTTGCTTATATTTCCATGTAAAACATAGGATGAATTTCGTATTTGCTCCTATACAAAATTGAGAAATTCCAATTGTTTTACAAAGAAACATTCTCGCAATACTTTCAGATGGGGATATTGTGATGGAGAGCTTTACATCAGGGCCAAAAATTTAGAACTTCGATTTTAGGACACCCTGAGAGGTTGAAAAAATCTTCGTTGCACCTTTAATTTGGCCCCTAGACCAGATTTGTTTAGCATATCAATAGCAACCTCTGTTACAAATTTGGTACTTTTAACCCAACAAGCACACAGTACTTTCCACCATTTCTGCATGACTAGCGTGTTGTGTGGATAGTAGCGGAAGGCGCTGAGAGGATGTGATTTGGTATACATGCCCGGTATACATGAATGTTGTTTCGGCCCGCAGAATTATGGTTTGCATGATAGCAGTGGATATAGGCTTTGTATGACATCAGTATTACATGTACAATTACATGGGTGAATTGATCGCATATGAAACATTGTGCAAAGAAAATGTAATGTAATAGCTGGAGTATTTTGTTTTTGCACAAACGATATGGGAGGAAAAAACCAGGGTTTTGTCACGGGTAGTTGATTTATATGAACATAATGTGGAA
This sequence comes from Ophioderma brevispina, assembly GCA_023653785.1. Lineage (NCBI taxonomy): Eukaryota > Metazoa > Echinodermata > Ophiuroidea > Amphilepidida > Ophiodermatidae > Ophioderma > Ophioderma brevispina. The sequence goes on along the minus strand of JAMKCH010009496.1, from coordinate 29,525 downwards.
AACACCAAAAGTGTGGTGTTCGCGGAGCTAATGATTGTGCAGTGATCGGTGTATTTTGTTCTGTAAGAAGGAAACTGTAGAATGATCACGTTATTTTTATTCTTTTGAGACCAAACTACTTGCTATGTGTAAAAAAAAAAAAAAAAAACAGTAGAAGTAGATGTGAGGCAAAATGTAGCAGCTAACCAAGAAATATTAAAGGTGATTCGTGTGATTCTAGCAACTCATTTTTGTTTAACTAGAAAAGCCTCAAGCTTTTTTTACATTGTACATACTATATACCTGACTTACGTTCATCCTCCCATCCTAAACTGATCTGCAAAACTCCACATTTCATCCGTTCTCATTATCCTCTCTCTCTCCCTCCTCTTTTCTCTTTCAACTCCCCATCTATCTTTTTTTTTTTCTTATTCTACGATCGTTTACCGCCTCCTTATTTACAGTCTACCGAAGCCTCGTTACCCTGAGTAGTAAATTACGTTTGACCAATCTCCTCACCTTTCTTTTCTTCACACTTTTTGTTTGACTTAACATGCCTGTGCATACGAACATAATGTGATGCCAATGCATGTACTTGATGTGTACGTCCAAGGTACGCATATTATATGTGTAGGTGTGTATTTTGATATATGTTGTGTGTTGTGTAAGTATGTAGATGAGTTTTTTAATGGGATTATGTCTGTATGTAGGTATTATAATGGTTGTATGTGTGTGAGGTGATATGCTTTGTCTTAAAAACTTCTTTTGCCACTTCGGTCATATGGTACTCCCTTAATCGCTTCTTTAAATTTTAGTCTCACTTTTTTTTGTATAGTTGATTTCCAAACATCAAAATTTTTTATCTTATATTTTCCTTGGAACCGTTCATAATGTCATCATTGTCATGTGTAAGGTTAAGTAAGTTACCTTAAGTAAGGTCCTCACCTCCTATAAGCTTCCAGGAGTTGTCCAGTGGAGGTACTTAGCATTCGATATTTCTTCTCCAATGTTCAATTAATTTATTTTCCACATCGGATCATGTTCTACTGTGTAATAATTCACATGTATTTCTTTGTAATCTTTTGTAATTATTTCTTTGTTAATCTTTGTAATGCTGAATAATTGATTTGGATTTGTATTTGTATTTGATTTGTATAGATATCCTGGAAAAAAAAAACGTATTGCCAAAATTACAATTGATTTGAACAGGCGTTTAAGGTTATGCCAAATGGGGGGCATCACGCTGACCGCATTGGTAAACTGTCTGTTATTTCCTTCCGCTTTTAAAAACAATAATACGAAGAAGTTACACACATACTTATACTTACCTCCAACAATTCAATGATTTAAAATTCTCACTTTTTTGTGGGCACGTTAGAAGGAATTGACTGGGGATCACAAAATGCCCCTGTGATAATGCATCACCAGACAAATGCTATAAATACCAAGAGTTGCAAAACAAACACCTTTGTTAAAAAAAAAATGTCAACCACATTAATTATACTTTATAAAATCATTGCGTGCACATGTAGAAGATTAGTTAAAGTGTTATGTAGGTAGTTACAAATATTGTTAAGTTAATATGTTCATGAATGTTAGTGTTAGATAATTTATATTAGCTATGTATTTTACCTATGACATTCCAAATAAGACCTAACACTATTCATAATATAATTCCCAATGAGTATTCTTAGTCAATTACTCATCCTGCTGTAAATTGGTAAATAACAAAAACCTTGCTTATAAAAAAAATAGGCTCTTCAAAAATCCTTTTACCCAAAAACTTAAAATTAATGCTCCATTTTATCATAATTTTATAGATCCTTTTAAATTTAATTAATTTTGTATTTTTTTTTTTTTTTTAATTTTGGGGCCAAAAAAGGGGTGTTTTTTTAAACAATTACCCCTATTCCCCCCTGCCACCACTAATAGCGCCCAATGGCATGAAAATCAAACACGTGCTAAACGTACACCTCAGTCAAAAGTGCCATCTCACCACAATATTGGCCACATTCTAATATGTATGTAATACCATTATATCTTTTCTTAAGGTACAGTCAAACCTCACAGCTTAAGGGGTTTGCAGAATGATTTACTTTCTCGATGATTTTTTTTAAATTTGATAAGAATGGTCCTTTCAACGGTACTGATAACAAATATAAAATAAAAAAGGGGGGGCACCGACTTCGTTTTTGAGAAAAATGCAATAAAGGGTTATTTACGATCACAATTTCCACGTAACCCTATGGGAAATTTCACAAATAATGCTGAAATACACCATAGGAAAAAATCTGTGCGATGATTTTTTTTGTTTTCACTTTTAGTTGTGGACAACATTGCAAATGGTTAAAATGGTTAAAATAAAAAAGTGGTGTTACAGACTTACTTTTTCTGTTTTTTTTTTTTTTAAAGATTAAAAAAAAGGGACTTTCAATAGTATTTTCGGTTTTTCAAGTTTTCTTCACAGTTCGCGTACCATCAGACGCAAATTAGTCCACGCACCCAAAACCATTTCAAACGGCGCGAGTTGGTAACTTGCGGGACCGCTCTCATATGAAAACAGATCGCTTTTTATTCAGCGCAGTCGAGCCGTTATCACGGTTGCGGTCTTCTACGGAGACAGGAGACAGATTGAGCAAAACGTGGTGTCGCTATTAAAAAAATTGATTTGGCGGAAATTGACAGAAGTAGGGCCTAGTTATTATTTGGTTCGCCCAAAACTAAATTTTGACCTAATAGCCCAATGTCATAGAACTCTCGCAAAATGTAGAGGCGCGAAGATAGGTTAAAAATGAAATAAGGAAGACCAGATAGACCGATCTGGCACAAGCTAATCAGCCTCATTTTCACCTTTAAACGGAATAGGGTTTTTTTTTCTATTACCGATTTTGCGTGGTGTAATAAACCTTTGTTTAGATTGTGAAAAAGATAAATATATTTTTTTTTTTTTTTTTTAACAAATTCAAGTAAAAGAAAATCGTATCAAACCGGTTAATATAGCTTTGCGTAAAATGCCGACGAAAGGTGAATACTTTCATATTCCCTATAAGGTGGGATTCATGTAGCGTATGATTTATAAGGCATTTCTGAGTATTGACACGAAAACAATTAACGAACATGTATTGTATAGTTTAACGACACCTACAAGAAAGAAAGACATATTTTGTGTATTTTTCTTCAAAAGTGTGTCCTGTTTGTTGCATTTCAAAGTGGAGCTTGTGTCGTTGCGCTAAAACATGCGGGAAATGGCTTTATGTTATTTTGTCCAAAAACGACATCTATCGCGTGTGTGATGTATCCAACTTGTACGAAAAATAGGTACAGATATTTATCCTTAGTTCAGATATATCGTCTCGGAAACAAACGGGTAAAATTGGTGTATAGTGAGTGGAAATCAGACAAAGAAAAATTACGCTTGTAACTGGAGTTTTTGCGCTCTGCGTTTTATTGGAGAAAAATAGTGGGAAAATTGTCACCAGCACGTGAAGTTGCGTAAAGCCTTACGCTGTTCCTTTTGTTGCGTTTGTACGACGACCAGGATGCGAGAGCGAGCTTGTAACTAAGAGCAAGAAATCGGCTTTTGGCGTCCATTAGTAAACGAATCACACTGCAAACTCCAAATGTCACTCATTTTATTTTGTACATCAATTAATAAATATGGTATGCCACAACAAGTTATGGGTCAACTGTGTCTTCTTCATGTTACATCGTCCTTCAACCCATCAACGCCACTAACGGCGATGTGTTTGATTGTCTTTTTTAAAGACTTATTCTTGTCACAGTTAATATTACCACGTAATGGAAGGTGCCTCTGCGGTATGTAAATGGAGAAGCACCCTATAGGTAAACTTAATCGGTCTCAATATATGTCTTTAAAATAGCAAGATTAGGTTGAGTAACACGTCATTGTACTCACAATTATTCATTTGAGTATAGGCTCTTTTAATTAAAAATTACTTGTTTAGTGTAGTAATTCGTAATTTGTAAATGCAAGTTTAACGAAGTAAGTAACTCGTGCTTTAGTGTTTGTAGTAGTTGAAAATTTCGACGTATATTCCGTCATATAAATTGTTTTCTTAATACGGTCATACTTTTGGGTGGCAAAATTGTAGGGCAGAAATATGAGTATTGATTTATTGTAAAAAAGAAATAAAGTGCAAGTGCGGGAAATTGCGGACGCCCAATTATAGCTATCAAGAATCCATGGTGGCAACCAATTGATAGCTTTGGTAATCGTTGGATTATGTGCTTTGTCATCCTTGAATCAAGGTTTTGCAATAGTACATATTTTCTGAAAAATGATTAAGGTGGCTGGTTGTGGCAAGCAAGAACATAGAGGCGTTCTACATGAGTGATTTTCCTAGGTCCATAGAATCAACGATGTTGGCCACCATTGGACAGACATTATTGTGCTTAGCTTTGGTAAGGTTTCGATCTTGTTGCGTGTCGTCTCTTTGAAAAATCAGGTTTGCGCAGCAATAAATTATATATTTCATGACAAAATGACCGGTGGTGGCAAGAACAAGAGCGTTCTACATGAGTGATCTTCAGGCCCATAGAACTCTGTAGAACATTAATCGCGGCACGCTCCAGTTGTTCCATCGAAGTCACGCTTTATTCTGTACAATCTATGGAAACCACACAGGCCTGGGACACTCTGAAATGGGACGCATAAATTTCTTAATTTAATCCGAAGGTAAGCTAATCCGAAGGTTCTTTTTATCCGAAAAAAATAAAGAATCGATTATCCGAAAATTAAATAATATTCGTTTAGCTAATTCCGTTTTCGGATCAACGAACCTTATTTCATTTTCGGATCAACGAACCTTCGGATAAACAATCCTTCGGATGAACGAACCTTCGGAATAACACACCTTCGCAATAAAGAAACAAATGTTCGGATTAATGAACCTTCGGAATAACGCCTACGAGTTTGCGGAGAGTCAAAGCGCCCACGCCCATGTCAACACCTACTCCATTGTGCTGTTCTAGTAACCGCTTCTCGACGTTCAGCTCATAAGGACAAACGATAGTATTTTGTCAAAAGAGGTTATTAGTTGATATAAAAGTCAGTTTTCTTGTTGTATTCAATCAGTTTCGCAGACTCCTTTCATGATGATTAATATATTTTTCTACATGTTTTGATGCATCCACGCGTTCGTTTCGTAGGTCTCCAGTTATGAAAAAACGGCTCCATCAATGTCCCTCCTCATAGGATAGTGATTTTGAATAGACATGCATAAGAACAGGCGCTCGAGTCAGACGTTTACGGCTCTTCGCAACCTCGAAACACTCTCTACTATGTAGTCTTCGGGAACACTAAGTTATGTTGAACGGAATAAAGCACATCAAGCGTAACAGGGTGCTGGAAACTAGACATTCGAATCTTACATGGAACAGTTACCAAATGCAGCTGTGAAAGCGCTTTCCATTGAATTATGTATTTGGGGCGACCTAAATTTTGATGTCGCTATTGTAATACGAATCACGAAATAGAGCTCCTTTAATTTGGTCCTCTCAAGACATTTGACCTGCCATGATATTTACACCTTTAAATGTGATCTCTTACACTGTATTTCTGACTCAGAAGGTTATATATCTATAAGCTGCCCTGTAAACTATAGTAGATTTCAAATTAAGTGAGACTCCTTGCATATTTGGACAGGGGGATATTGATATGGGGTTCAATCCCGGCCATGCGGAGACCATCCCTTTGCTGCCATTACAAAACATATTATGACCATGGTACAAAGTTACTATACAGAATCGGCTTACTGGAAACTGATGCATTCAGTTATAAAATGGTCTGTTAATGAACACGGACTCATGCCATTGTTGGCCGGGATGTCAAGTCTGATTTGCGTTAATCTCTTAATAGAAAGTTGGCCCATTTTTGATGACCAAATAAAAACTTAGTTCTGTTATGTGTGCATCGATATAAGAATGCATTATTTCTCCAATGCTGTGATAAGGAATAACATTTTGCAGTGTCAAAGGTAAGTTATGTTCGTTCAAATAACAACGTTTGATGAAATAATTGCTGTTGTTTTCATCCTGATACTCCAATTGAAACATCCAAGCTATCTTAGAGGTGAAATAATGTATTTTAAGTCAACATATATTTACTAGTTAAATTACTTTTTATTGTATGAGTATCATAAACTTTTTTACCTAAAACCTAAAACTTTTAATGAGGTCTCACTTATTTTGAAATCTACTATGATTTTCTTAACTAGAACTTGCAAGTTAACGTTGACCGGTCTGGTTTTGCTTTTGTTTGCTTCTTTGTTTGCGTTTGTTTTTGTGTGTTTTGCTTTCGTTTGTAACTGGTCATAAATCAGTGTTAAGTCTATTATAAAATTGCCTAGCTACATATTCGATTTGGATAGTCTTTATTTTATTTGACATGACTAAGGAGGAAAAACCTGACCCCGAAGGTAAAATGTGAAACCCTTACGCGCTTGGATCATTGAGCCGGAACGTCTTATGTTCACGCCGAGATGAATAAACCTAAATCATCTCAGGTTCACGCACTGGTGATCTCTTGTGAATTTTGTCTTACTTTAACGTGCCATATTCGACAATAATCCCTTTTGGCATCTTTTTGGTGATTATGGTTGTGAATTATTAAATACTTCTGCTGAGTGTGGAGAGCTAAGGAATAGCCTAAAGCAGGGAGTTTGAAAATTATCGCCCAATTACTCTGCTCAATGTTGATTTAAAGATTGGCTCTAAAGCCACTACTGTTGGAATTATAAATGTGCTACCAAGTCTGATCGGGAAAGAACAGGCAGCTATTGTTAAAGGGAGGGTAATTGACGATACAGTGCGAAGCTGTTGCAAATGTTTTTTTTTTACAAAGTATAATAGGCCATGGTACATGATAAAATGTTGGTCTTTTAATTAATATTCGTGCTCCAGACCTGGGATTACTTATTTCCTTCACTAAAATCAAAACAATATTATTTTAACCAGGAAAAGCTTTGTCCCCACATGAAGGGGTGCACATTATTTAGAAAAATGAATAAAATGTCAACTGAATTTATTTCTAGAATATCAGTGACCAATGGATAGACATAACCTCAAGCGAACAATGGGGCTAATGATCAATAACCGGCCCGGAACACACTTCACATTCTTTTACATCTGGTCCATTGTTATTGTGCATGCAGTTGAACAGATTTCGAATGATATGTCCTTGCTGCATTGGCGGAGTTATTTCCTCGTTCGCGATAAAAGAAATCGTGAGATTCTACTGTGTGTTTCATTAACTTTGACCATATGATTAATAATTTGTTTTCGAAAAGAAAATGCAAAGGGTCAAAATTCATGAAAGAAAGCCCATGGCAAGGGCTGACCTAATTTGTGCATAACCTAAATCCGCAAGTGATTGTCTTTAAAACCATGAAAAACCATTTTCTATTCAATTTACCAAGAAAGGCAATGGTATTCAGCGACCTACATTTTTAAAAATCATGAGCGAGGTGAGTATGTTGCCCTTTCAGTTACGAACAGATACTAGAGCTCAATACGAGGAAGTCATAGCACCTGATATAGCTTGAAATCTTTTCAAACAGTGTGGGCAGTAACAATGGATCTGCATACCCTGTTTAGAAAAGATCTGAAGTGTTTTTAGGTTGATTGTTGAATATCATTCTATTCTATTGTTCGCTTGAGTTTACGTGTACATGTTGGTCACTGACATTCTGGAAGTGAATTGAGTTGACATTTTATTTATTCATTTTTCTAAATAATGTGCACTCTTTTCATTTGGGGATACAGCTATTCCTGTTTTACATAATATTTAAAAATTTTTAGTGAAGGAAGTAAGTGATCCCCAGCGCTGTAGCACGAAAAGATCTTTAAATCGCGAACGTATCATGGCCTATAATAATCTCCCTAGAATTCTTCTGAATATTGATTTTGAAAAGGCATACGATTCATTGGATGATGTTTTACTGAATGTTTTGCAGGTTTTTTATTTTGGGGCCTCTTTTTTGGATAAAATTATTTAATACTGATATCTCCAGCTGTGTGATGAAAAATGGCCTCACAACAGGCTATTTTAATATAAAGCGTGGCCTTCAACAAGGGGACCCTTGTATATATGTTATTTGTTTTGTTCGTGCTATTGAATTGTTACTGACTGATTAGTATATATAAGAACCAACAGAAATATCAGCGGTATTAATATTCATCGTGAGGTTCAAATAAAATTTTCCTGTTATGCTGATGATATTACAGGTCTGGTTCAATACCTATCTTCGGCTGAAGAGATTATAAAGATATTAAATAATTTTCGTATTGTTCTGCATGAAAGTAAATTAACAGTAAAAAGATGCAACGTGGAATAGTAGAAACAGATTAGTAATGAAAACTTTTTTAACCTTAAGCTGACAAATGTGTCAAAACTTGTATAAAGTTCACATAATGATTTGATGACTATTATGATTAAAATAATTAATAAGCATAAGGGGTTTGTACATTTACTGCACCCCCTTTGCCTGCGTCCCGTTGAATTCAGGGCATCCGGGACGAAATCAGTGCACGTGATACTGTACTTTATTCCGTCAAGGTTTCGGAATTCAACTGGGACAGCTAAAAGTGGTGCAGTAATGTACCCAACCCAGCAATAAGGTTAAAAGCGTTATTTCCCCTTTGGACACACAAGAGACCTCACACCTTGCGGCTTCAACATATCTATAATATATATGATGCCCGAGTCTATTCAGAAGAAAAGTTCGGTATTACCATTATATATTTGGAACGGACTGTTAAGATGAGCCTCAGCGTGTGAGTCATTGATCTCTCCATCACGATGTATCCACGTGGATCCCAAAACTGCTTGCAATGCAAACCCGTCAAGCCAACACCTGTTAGAAGTATAACCCGGCTCACTAGTTTCCAGTTATAGGTTAACCACACACACACCCGTTGCAACTCTTACTACCATGGACCAAGCAGGTCATGATATGCTACCATCCTGATAATGAGTTAATTAACACCTATGAAGGTAATTATAGTCATTGAATTCCGTCCTTATTGTATTTCTCAATGGTGATCCTGCAAAACAAAGCAGATCACAACATGGTGTCAGAAAGTGGCTACCATTATTTTGTGACATTCATTCATGGAACTTTGCTATGACATGGGTTTAGACAACTTGTACAACTGGACTGATTAAGATGCCTGATAACCGATGCACTATACCGACTTTGGGCCTGGCATTAGTTAAGCCGCCAACCATTTGAACGTGAGTAATCCATCGGCATGGAGCGTTGGCTCAAAGATTTTGAAATCTACGGACAGCCTCAGGATCTACTGAAACAAGATAAGGCAGTTCAGAGCTCAACTTTGCTTCATGTATGGACGCGACGGAGAGATATCTACCAGAACTTTCCCGTACACGGGATGAAGACAAGGACGAATCAAGGTACTACTAAAGAAGTTCAAAGAAATTTCACGCCAAAGGCAATGTTACTCTGGAAAGGTGTACAACTTCCGAAACGCGACGCAACTTCCCCGGTGCAAGTTTTGACAGTCCTTAACAGCCTACGTAACCCATCAAAAACTTGCGAGTTTTGAAAGGTTTCATGATGGCCTATTAGGACAAATCGTTGATCCGGCATTACAGCAGATAATGTTCGTGCTCGACTTTTGCGTACACCTGATTTAACGCTGGACAAAGCGATAGACATTTGCAGAGCAGCAGAGCTGACAGCGACTCCCTTGGGCAAATCAACCGCCAGTCAGAGCTACATGAAGTACGTGCCTCTCTAAACAAGAAACAATTACCCGTTGTGGACGACTCATAACCGCGGAAAGGCCCTTCGAAAGACATGTCACCAATTGGCACGGACAAAACCATTTCGTCACACTTGTGTCGAAGTAAGGCCCAGGATAAAGTGACCGGACAGTCAAAATCGTCCAATGATTCTAGCCAACGCAAATGTACTTTTCGCGAGCAAGAAATGGGAAGAACAGCAGCAAAGAACGCGTAAGCCTAAAGCCCATTCACTTAATGTTACAAGGGAGGACGCATGCCCCGACAGTGATGATGAAGATTTCTTTGTGGATGCCATAACGGATGCACAAGATGAGAAGGAATGGTATTATGTAAAAACTCAGCTTAACTACTCACATGGAAGTTTGGCCATAAGCAAGAAGCACGAAAAGTTGAAATAGATACAGGTGGCTAACAACTGTAAGGTTCTGACAATGAGACAGATAAAAAGGTTTAGGCAGACCAAGGTTGACAAAATGTAGAAACAAACAAGTTTCATATTCAGGTCACAGTATCAAACCCTTGGGAAAGTGTAGTTTGCTGGCAGAAAGGCATGACAAATTCCATGCCATTGAATTTCATGTAGTAGACAAAGATGTACCACTGATAATAGGGCTACCAACTTGCCAAACCTTAGGTTTAGTATCCAAAGTAGAGTTGGTAAAAGAAAAGGCCAAAACAAAAGGTCAAAAAGTAGAACCAAGGCCAGAGAAATCAACAGAATTGCCACAAAACATAGGTTTGTTGGACAAGTATAAGGATGTTTTTGATGGTTTAGGATGCATTGCTCAAGAACAACATATAAGTATTGACAAAGAAGTACCACCTGTGATACACCCACCTAGAAAGGTCCCAGTGGCACTAAGACCCCTTGTTAAAAAGGAACTTAAACGTATGTAAGAGTTAGGTATAATAACGAAACAAGTAGAACCTACTCCATGGGTTAGTTCAATGGTAACAGTGGCCAAGAAACAGAAAAATGCAGTCAGAATATGCTTAGATCCGAAGGATTTGAACCGAGCTATACGCCGCCCACATTTTCCTATGAAAACTATATAGGTCATGAGCCCATAACCGAAACCCTGCACCCCCCCCCCGGGGATTTTTGGAGACCACTATTTTTGGAAACCTTATACATATAGCTATCAAAATCAGGTTGTCTGCAAAAATCCCCATCCTGGGTTAAAGAGTGAGGGCGCTTTTTTCAAAATGGCGGCCAATATTCACTTAATGCCCGTTTTTGACAGATATCTGAATTTTTTATCCAAATTCATGCACTATGTGACAACATAGTCGCACCAAAAAACCAAGGAATAGTGCGACCTTTTGGCATGCTTAACCTGCCCTAGAGGGCGCATATTTCAAATGGCCACCAAAACAATGAAACACTGTATTTACACACTTAATCCTATTTAAAGGCAAATGCGGTGGTGTCACCTAATTATAGACTTTGTCATGCACCGGGATTGTTTGTAAGGTAAAAGTAAACACTAAACATGAAGTAGTTAACCTTCAAAGTGTGTTATATATAGGGTGCCTTTAGTAAAAATCGTTTATGGTTTCTTCTTGAGTTTGATTGTGTGACAGAGGGTACTAAAGTGAGGCAACAAAGCTTCTTACTGACGCTTGCTTGCGAGAGCTTCAGACAGGGAGTGTACGCGTAGCGAAGCAACCAAACGCAGCCAATAAGTGTTAAGAATTACTAAACGTACTTCAATACACAGGTGTTTGGTTGTGGTTATGTGGGGCTCAGGGATGGCTGCCCGGGGGAGGTGCTCATGGGCCGCTCATGTTCGCCATCTGTGCAGGTGACCGGCCTTGAGAGTGCGGGAGACTAAAGGGCCTTTAGATGGGCTCGCCCCTTATGGTGAGGAGAACCATCAGCGCGCAAGTCCATCCGGGGCACAGTTGTATGCTTTCCGTCTGCGCGGCATGCCAGGTGTCACCTTTGGTCTGGAGCGCCCGGAGCACTGTGATAGTCCAGCTGTTTACTTAGCATCTTCTGGACTGCCATTCTCTTATAAGAACCAGATAGGAAGCAGTGGACGTAGTTAGGGATGGGCAGGGGAGGGGCCACATGCCCCGCGACACAACCCTCAGGGGCGCTGAAATAATGTTTCGGAAAAAAAAAAAATATAAAAAATACCGGTTGTGATTTTGTTAGGGTTACAGCAGTAAGCTCATCGCTCAGAAATGAGATAAACTGAGCTCTCTCCGAAGGACACTTAACATGCTATTTAACTCAAGAGTTTCCCCGGGTTCCGAAAAAAAAACCCTGGATCCCGCCGAGGCAGTATGTTCGTCTGCTTCATGATGGTGAGGTAACCGAGAGCTCTCTTGATGCGCTGAAACATGCTAAATCCAAAAAGCTCCTGGGGCTCCGCCCCTGGGACCCCGCCACGTTCAGCAGAGTCCATCTGCTTCAAGATAACTGAGAAGTCTCCGAAGGCACTAAACATACTAAAAACTGAGAGGTTCCGGGGCTCCGTTACCTTGACCACACGCCCAGGGGCAGTCTAGTTCATCTGCTTCAAGATAAGAGATAACTGAGAGATAGTCCGAGGCACTAAAAGCAATTTAACTCAAGAGCTTCCACGGGCTCCGAGCCCTGGACCCCGCCAGGGGCAGTATAGTTCCTATTTGCTTCAGTGTGAGATAACCGAGAGCTTCCAGGATGCGCTTAAATCGTGCGCTTAAACTCAAGAGCGTCTGGGGTCTCTGCCCCTGAACCCCACAAAGGGGCTGTTCCCATTACCCTGTATGCCCGCATTCCCTGAGATCGACGGCGCTAGCCCTGTGCTGCTCATGTGTGGAGTATTGTAGACCTGTATGGGAGGGGTCAGGCCAGAAGCTTGACCGTCGTTGGATGCATCCTGACGGCTGTCGCGGGGTGGCTTCGGCCAGCTCCAGCGGGACAACTATACGTGCAGCGCATTGCATGCAGGAGCAAGCTGCCAAGTATCTGGTATGGAGCGCCCTGAGTTTGGAAAGCAGGCCGGCGATGACCCGCCTTATAGGTCCGGGGTAGTTTGGTAGTTTTCTTAGGGCAAGTCCGGTCTTTTGAAATAGTCTCTAAGGAGTTTTGGGCAGTTGCCTGGTGAAAGAAAGACGTGCACATGTAAACCAGTGGCATTCTTATTGTATTGAGCCTGGTGAGAACGTCTTCCGCCTGAGGCTGGTTTCTCGTGGCTGAGTGACGGTTCTCAGCTGATTGAGATCCAGGAATCGGCCGATCAAAGGTGTCCTTGCAGAGTGAGTCTACTGGAAGGAAGATCAGGACATGGAGGCATCTCTTGATCTGCCCAATGTGGTTGCAACATGCGCAGCACAAGGACCTTGCAGAATTCGTGAAACGCAGCCAGACATTGTACCCACCTCTGGCTAGATCACAGTTGAGAACCACTGTGTTTTGGATTCGATAAGAAGGAGATTTCCAATGTCAGAATCATTGGTCTATTGCTCCATTGGCGATTTTAAAGAAAATGTGTGACTTGGTATACAAGCTTAAAAGCATATCAGAAATTGATCTTTGCTTTCTCCCGCTTCTTAGGGTCTTAATTGTCTTCTTCTGTATTAGATTCTTCTCTATATTACGTCAGACAACTCTTTTGGCATCAACTCTCATGATGGCCACTTGTAATCTAGTGCACCATCATTTAACTTCAAACGATGATCTCAGGTGGAGGAATTCCTGTCTCTGCCAATTGGCTGGTTGACAAATCAGGGCTTGATATGGCCTCTGGGTGTGCATTCCTCAACAATCGCTCATACGAGTGCTCTGGCACCCAGTCGATCTTCCAAGGGTTAGGAAGGCATCGATATACATGTCACGTTTTGACTTAACCCTCGTCACCTGAGCCATTTTTGGGCCCAAACCTCCCGAAGGGGGGGGGGGGGTACCACCCCCTGTAATTTCGTTACTGACATCCGATTCCTGTAAAATGGGGGTACACAGGGTAGCGTAGAGATTCTTCTTTCCCATTGGCTATCAAAATAAGTTGTCTCCCATATGATATGACCCATGAGAAAACATATCTTAAAATAACTTTTTATAAAAAAAATACTGAATTCAAATAGGGTTGGAAATTTGATATTTCGTAATTTTAGCGACTCAAAAACAAATATTATAGCACTTAAAATGCATCTAATATATAAAACTATCATTTTCCATCAAGTAGAGCCAAAAACTGCATGAAAATTGGATAGTTATCCATAAAACATGTTTGGCGAAAAAAATGAATTTTCCCTATGTATGTCATATGGGAAATTGACAATTTTGACTAACATGCAGAACTTTATGACGTCATTGTGACGTAATGTTGGCATGTTGTTGCGTAACTCATTTGGTATCAATGGAAAGAGGGGGACCATGGTATATTGGTATCAAAAGCAAGTGCCTATGATGTTTCGGCGTTGTGCTAGGCATGCGTGGGGGGAGGGTGTGGTACTTCTCTTCCCGAAGGGGTGGGGTTGCATTTTGGCAGAATTTTGACCAAAAAGCGCCATTCACCGTTTAACCCAGGGTGGGGGATTTTTTGCAGAACCTGATTCAGTTGCTTATAATATAAGCTTCACAAAAATGGTTGTCTCCAAAAATCCCCGGGGGTGCGGGGGGGGGGGGTATGGTTAGCCGTTGTCAATAGGACGATTTGTCGGACAGCATTAGCTGACGCTAAGTATTTCAGTACCACTTGATTTTAATTCAGGTTTTTGGCAAATCCTTTAGATGAGGAGAAGCTCAAACACCTACTCACATTCAATCCCCAGAAGGCAGATTTCGATTCAACCGACTTACCTTTTGGCACATAATGTAGTAGTGAGACTGTTCCAGTAAAATCATGACATGAATATGGAGATCTAGAAGGGGGTAGAAAATACTAGTGATTGATATTTTGATATGGGCTACAAATAACACAAATACATGGACAAAGGGCTTAGTAGAAAGTGTCATTGAATTGTTGCCAGAAAAAAAAATTCAAACTCAAGAAAGAAAAATGCCAATTGTCATAAAATCAAGTCATGCTACATGGGTCCATATGACAGATCAGGGTTACAACAGACCCAGCAAAAATAGAGGCACTCACAAAAATGAAAACTCCAACAAATGTCTAAGGTGTTCAAGAATTTTAGGTTGTGTAAACTACTTAGGAAGTACATCAAAAATCTGTCGGCCCTAACTGCACACCTTAGACCAATTGACAGGAAGAATGCTACAGTTTGGGAGAGTGACTGACAGACCCAATGTATAGCTTCCAAACAAATTGAAAACAATGATTAAAAAGAAGCCCCAATACTCAAAACTATGATGCAGGAAAACCGTGGTATTGAGTGTAGGACAGTTAGCAATGTGAACCTGGTGCGTATACTGACAGCAAAGTGGACTCTACAATCACGAATGTTTTCTATGGCGTTCGCTTCAAAAATCATTTAAAAAAACTTTTTTTTTCCACACACAACACGATGGCACACAAATTGCGGAAGGAATTTGCCGCTATAGTGTTGGGATTGTGAAAAAATTCCACAATAGTGTGATGGTAGCAAGGTTACAAGTACAAACTGACCATAAGCCCCTAGAAACATATTCAAGAAACCCATTTTATCAAACACCGATGAGACGTCAAAAATGTACTTAAAGTTACAGAAGTATGATCCAGGAACGTAGGTTACGTACAGGGCAGTAAGCTGTTATTGGCTGATTGCATTAGTAGAAATTATTGGACGTAGTAGAAAATAAAGATTCAGATCAGCAACGGTACCAATAAGTATGGTAACATGTTACCAATTCGGACAATAGGATACAGAAAATCAAGCATGAAACAGAAAAAGATGATGAGCTCCAAAAACTCAAAGAAAACAATACAAAATGGTTGGCCGCACACAAAACACAAAGTGCATGATAGTGTTAAAACCATATTGGAATTATAGGAAGAGTTGACACTAGAAGAAGATCTGATTGTTAAGAATAACACGTGTGATTATCCACGATGTGAATGAGGAGACTGATGCATGGAAAAGATAATCATGAGCATCAACGGTTTTTATAGAAATATCAAAGAGATTGCAAGAGATATCAGTTTTGACCTGAGTATGGGTAAACCAAATCAAAGATTACAGTGGGAAAAATGCCCAAATGTGATAGATTCAGTTCAAAAAACAGAAAGGAACCATTGCCTGAGCATGATGTGAAACACCAGATTAGGCCATGGCAAAAAAAAGTAGGTACTGACCTATTTGAGGTCGATGGTCAGCAATATCTACTAGTGACCGACTAATACAGTAATTTCTTTGACATTCAAACAGATTACATCGGTACTAGCAAACACATAGTGAAACTTTGTAAAGAACCACTTTGCTAGAACGGGAGAACCCGATGAAGTAGTTAGTGATTCAGGTCCATGTTATGTAGGACATGATATCAAAGAGTTAGCGAAGCGTGGAAATTCAAGCATACACGTATTTAAGAGGTATTCGCAATCAAACTGGTAAATTCAGAGAAGTGTGGCATTGCAAAAAAGTTAATCAAAAAAGCGAAAAAAAGACAAGAAAGATTATTTTCTGCTCTACTTGGATTATAGAAATACTCCTTGAAAGTTACAGCAAACTACCCAGCTCAAAATGCTTTTAAGCAAAAGGAAAGGACAGTACTTCAATGCATTAGAAGTTTATTGAACCCTGAAGTAGATTCCAAAATCACAGAGAAAATAGATCAAACAAAGCAAAGCAAAAGAAGGACTATGATAGAGGGTCAAGAAGTCTATCACCTCTTAAAAAGGGTCAGGGAGTATGGGATTAGAATGGACAAAAAATGGGGACCTGGGAATAGGATTGACATTAAGCGAAATCCCCAGATCATACATTGTAGCAAAAGGAAAAACGGAACAAAAGCATATATTAGAAATACGGAGAGACCTTAAATCAACGAGTCACGTTATCATTAGCTCAATGGATGATGATGACTGGACACAGGTGAACGCCAAGGCTATACATGCACAAGGTCAAAGCAACGACAAGGTAGTTGAAACCCCCAGGACTATCCCTGTTAGACAAGGATTGGCCACAGGTTCCAATGTCAGGCAATGAAGTTGACAATATAAGACAAGGTCAGGTCGTACTGTGAGGAAACCAAGATACTATGGATTCAAGAAGTAAAAGTCCATGAACTTGAAAGTAGGATATGAACTAGGAAACGAAATGACACGATCGTGTATTTGTGACCGTGAGGATCTATATTTATGATATTTTAAATAATTAAAATTTTAAATTACATTTTGTTTAATGTGATATTGACAACTAATTAAATACATTAACAAGGAATGAAGAAAAGTAAAAGGTGGGAATGATTACGGACGATGACATGGCATGTCCCCCACCACGAAGTTAGAATTGTGATTTCAAGATGTCTAATAGGCTATAAGCTTAGAGTAGTTATTAGTAGTGCTATGCTGTGCTTTCTTAAAATATAAAAATCAACTTCAGATCATCAACATGTGAGTATGTCAAGTTGGTTTACCAAATCTATCTCATTTTTAATATTAATTTGTTGTTGAAAATCGATTTCAAAATAATAATTCAACTATTCGTCTCAAAAGTTTGCAAATATGCACTCATAAGCATGAGCATCGGACTCTTTGCGACGAACTGAACTCAAGAAGATCATATGACGAGAGCTAAGGTTCAAGAGAAGAAACGCAAGTTTGATCATATATGAGTGATGCAATTTGAAGACAATAAACTGAAAACATTTGCAACCTGACAATTATGACCCCCATTTTTTTAATTTCAAAAAAAAACAAATTATGACGGAAACATTTAGAGTTTAATGACGAATGTTGCAAGTTTTTAATATTTCCCCTATGGTACTACCATTTATTCAATTAATCATGTTATTTAAACCAAATCAAAATCTCAAAGAGAAGGGATGTTAAGATGAGCCTCAGCGTGTGAGGTCATTGATCTCTCCATCCACGATGTATCCACGTGGATCCCAAAACTGCTTGCAATGCAAACCCGTCAAGCCAACACCTGTTAGAAGTATAACCCAGGCTAACTAGTTTCCAGTTATATGTTAACACACCCACACCACACCACCGTTGACACTATTACATCCACATGGACCAAGCAGGTCATGGATATGCTACCATCCTGATGATGAGTTAATTAAAACTATGAAGTAATTATATTAATTGAGTCAGTCTTATTTATTTCTCAGTGGTGATCATGCAAAACAAAGCAAGATCACAACACGGACCAGATAAAGTTCAACGCTCGGTGATGAATACAGATTATAAGGATGGTGGCTTGATAATTAAGATAATTAATCTTAGTGCCAGGATTAAGGCTCAGAAGTTGATGTGGGTAAAGCGTTTTACCTCTTCAATAGGTGCTGGATGGAAAGACGTCCTAAGTCACTGTCTTGGGTGGGAGGGACAGTTTTTCTAAAGTGT
Organism: Ophioderma brevispina; assembly: GCA_023653785.1. Classification (NCBI taxonomy): domain Eukaryota; kingdom Metazoa; phylum Echinodermata; class Ophiuroidea; order Amphilepidida; family Ophiodermatidae; genus Ophioderma; species Ophioderma brevispina. The sequence goes on along the minus strand of JAMKCH010009496.1, from coordinate 11,318 downwards.
AATTTTGATATATCAAAGGTATCAATTGATATCTCTCCTTTCTATACAGAGATTTCGACTCTCGGGGAGTTTAAGTGAGTTCATTCCTCATGATATTTATTCAATCATAAACCAGAGAATATGGAATAATAGGTATATTTTAATAGGTCACAAGTCTATTTATTATCAAGATTTTGCTGAACCAGGCTTTAATATTATTTATGACCTGTTGGACGATACTGGTAATTTTATTAATTTTGAGTCATCTGGTCTCAAGAAATCTGATTTTATAAAATGGTATGGGGTGATATGCGCAATCCCAAAAGACTGGCGTGATAAAATTAGAAGTAAATTTCATGACATTCAACCTGTAATTGAAGTAAGTTATGGTTGTTATGTTAATAATATTCGTGTTTATCTTGATAAAGTGAAATCACATGGTTTTTACCAACATTTTATCTCCAGCAGTCATCCTGAGCCAGTTAGTTGTTTTAGATTAAAGGTGCAACGAGAGATTTTGAGGCACCCAGATATTGTGTCATAATAGTGATTTCATATAGATTAGACACTCAATAGATCTCATACCTTGTATTTGCCTACAGAAATGTCTTAAAAGAGAGAAAAAAAGGTGACTTTGACTTGCTTATATTTCAATATAAAACATAGGCTGAATTTCGTATTTTTCTCCTATACGAAATTAGAAATTTCACAATTTTTGTACCAAAGAAACATTTCTCAGCTTAATCCTTTCAGATGGGGATATTTTTTGATGGAAAGCCTTACATTAGGGCGAAAATCAGAATTTTCACATTTTAGGGACACCTATTATTTGAAATCTCTCGTTGCACCTTTAAAGAAATTGTTTAATTAAATGATGACGAATGTAAGAAGGTTTTCGAGATACCCCTATTTTTAGCCCTAAATAGTAAGTTAAGGTGGTTGCACTCATGGCATTCTAGTTACCAATAGCTGGTTGTCTACTCTTGGCATGCATTATAGATGACGATTCATGTTTTTATGTCATCAAAGAGAGATTATTGAACATTTGTATTCTGAATGTTTGGTCTAAATCGGTTTTGGAAGGGTATAGCTGATAAAGTAATTTTTTGCCAACATTAAACCGATTTGAAAAAAAAATATGGTTACATTGGTAAAAGTAAACACAGTATTTTGATCAATCTATTTTTATTTATTGCACGCCAACGCATCTATGTTGCTAGATGTATGAAGAGTACCCCGACCTTTAAGGGGGAATATGGTGTTGAAAGGGCTAAAAATACAAATTGCAAATTGAAATTTAGGACAAATTGCCTTTCTTTTGCTTTTTGTTTGACAACAATCGGAGCTTCCGTTCAAAAGTTATGGTCGAAAATGCAACTTAGCGAGCGAAATTTATTGTTTTATTTCTTATGTATTTCATTGTTTTTAAAATTCTATATCTCGAAAACTAATTTTGCTGTTGATCTCTAAGTTTTAAAATTATTAGTGAAAATTCAAACGAAACAAATAATTATTTTTTCCCTTTCTTGACTACTGACCCCCTTAAATCCTGTTCCCATGGAGCTAATGTCACCATGGTGGTTCATTCTATAGCCCACTTAGTATACTTTAATTTGCTTTTTATCCCATCTCTCTAGGATAAATCGTTTTCGAGAAATCTTGCGCGCCGCGATGACATATCGTCAAAATTCACTTTTGAGATATCGGCAATTTAGTCTAGAAACACTGTTTTTTAGGTTTTTGTATATTTTAGAAACACTGTTTTGCTCTTATTATATATTAAACAATTAGAAATTGCATTTTCACTAATAATTTTTAAACTTAGAGATCAACCGCAAATTTAGTTTTCGAGATATGGACTTTTGCAGCTTGAAAAAAACCAAAAAAATAATAAGAAATAAAACAATAAATTTCGATCGCGAAGATACATTTTCGGTTACATTTTTGACCTAAATGCTTTGAACGGAGCTCCGATTGTTTTCAAACAAAAAGTGCAAAGAAAGGTAATTTTGTCCTGATTTTAATTTGCAATTGTAATTTTTAGCCTTCCAACCCCATATTCCCCTTAAGGTGTTTATAACATGATAAAGGTAGGTTACAATGTGTTCGAAAAACAATTGCACTTCAGATAAATAATTGAGCTTCTATCTACAGGAAATGGGGGGAACCAACCTTGACTACATATGTATTTGGAATGAGGTGTAAGAGATTGACTATCACTTATTCTCTGTTGATAATATTTCTATTACATGTTTTGTGGAGTTATTGCGTTAAAACAATTAACCTATCCATCATGTTTTGTATTGTTGTTTTGGATTGGTGTTTTGACAAATTCTGTATTATGGTGATTAAAATTAAAAAAAAAAACCTTTTTAGAAAAAAATAAAAAACTTAAAAAAAGCAAAAAATAAAAAAAATAAAAAAAATAACGAATTAAAAGCGACGGTTAATTAAAGAGGACGCCACCTGTGTACACAGGAACTCGTCCAGCGGTAGAACCAAAGACCTTGCATATGACCCTGCAAAAGACGGAGGGGGTTGGGGTGAAGGTGAGAGAAAATTTTAGACCAAGAGGCTATTTGTTAACATGGACAAACTGACCTTCAACATGACAGAACGGACCTTCAACAGCATAACAGACATTGTCATTTTTGTCTTTGTCACCCCCAGCACGACACCCCCCCTGGCCTACGCCGTGGCGGAACTTAACGAACGTTTTTGCTTACATTACAAAGGTTCTGGCAACCAGAAAGAAAGTGTGGCTATAGCAAAGTTACAGAAACGTAGGAAACGTTCAAAACTGTATTTATTCATTCCTGAGGTCACCAGTTTTCTATGAATAGATATAGATATCAATGCGCTAGAGGGCGTTCGTGAAAATAACAAGCTTGAGCGCTTGACTTGGTTACTAGTTCGAGCGGCCGTTATATAGCTACACTTTAGAGTAAATATAAAAACACATTTTAAATTTAAACGATATTTTGGTTATTATAAAACATGCAACATTGGATTGATAACGAATAATTTGTCGCAATTTAAATTTAACATATGTAACCTTAACAAAAATTTGTCTTGTCACCGTCTTATTGACGCGCGTTACCAAATTCACAAAGGGTTGTATGATGCTCTGGCCATTAACCTTCGGGTGACTATAAGGTATTAAGTGTTAAAGCTATAACTTTGTCAATGGGTTAATTGATTAGTGCTTTGATAAATACGAAGAAAATATATCATGATTTAAAGGGGCAACGAGAGTTTCCAAATAATAACAGGTGTCCTGAAAAAATGTGAAAATCTGATTTTGGCACTGCGGTAAAAGCTTATATACAAAAATATCAACATCTGTAAGGATTAAGCTGAGGAAAACTGCTTCTTTGTAAAAAAAATTGTGTAATTCTAATGTTGTATAGGAGCAAAATACGCAATTCGCCTAAGTGTTCTATTGAAATATAGCTTATAAAATTCACCTATTTTCACGTTTAAGCCATTTCTGTACCAAATACACAGTTAAGAAATCATTGAGTGCCTATATGTATATGAAATTCACTACACATATGACACCTTACAGGGATGTCTCAAATCCTGTTGAACCTTTAAGTTTATCCTGGAGTAAAATTTGAATGAAAATAAATCAACCAAGGCCTATGGAATAAAGACTATTAACCTATTAATCCTTGAACATATTTAATTATTCGTTGCAGAAATACAAGGAGTATCACAATTAGTATGTATTCAGAGAAGATTGTATTTATTTAGCCATTTGAGTGCAATTGCATAGAGTTGAAGATATGAAGAAAAAAAATAAACAAATCTTGATCTGGTGACCGTCACTGTTATGGTATATTTCTAAATTATGTACTATCTTTATGTGTATTGTGTGATGTCGACATTTGTGGAAGCAGCATTTGATTTCAAATGGGAAAGGACGGGCGTCGGATGGGGAGCTTCTGCAAGCTATCTCAAAGAGGTTGAAGCTTACTTAGAACTGTTTTTTTTTTGGGGGCGGTGAGGTTACCCTCGAAGTCAACCAGTGTTTGGTCAAATCTTAATTTCATGGAGTAGGTTTTTGTTATTTGTTTTAAATTTTGTTCTTTTTTTGCAATTTACCCTAAAGGAATTTCAGTTTTGAATACACCATTTTACAATGACAGTATGAAAATCAAATATCTGAATTATATATATTTGCGGTTGCTTGTAAAAATAATAAAATTGGTCAGTCTATTTATGAGGAAAATTGTTTGATGTAAAGAGCAATCAATTTTAATGTTTCTACATAAAAAAAAACAAAATTCGGTTGCATAGTTGGACACCATAGACTGTGTATATTAAGTTTGACATTCAGTATATATACAGATCGCTCCGCTGTATATAATTGTCAGGAAATTTTGTATTTCGTTAGACCCATTTACCGTGACCCGGTGTTCAGGTTGTGACACCGACTTCCGAGTGTGCATGGGATAAACAATAACACGCTCAAGAGCCGGTATTAAAAATAAAACCCCGGTAGCCTTACGAACCGATTCGTAGTAGATAACGCACGGGAAAACAATCGATACAACAAAAGACGCTAGACACGAGAAGTGTATTAGTCAGCCTCTCAGCATATAAACGGAGGGAAAGGGGTTCACTTTATGTTTGAAGTGGTTTCGAGACTAAAATTTTCGGGGAACACGCTGCCCACGGCCGCTTTTTTGACAAAAAAAAAATGTGCCCCAAAGTGCTTTTCGGGGGTGCTCCCATTTTGGGGATCGAAATAATTTTCAGTATACTGTGGCCATATTGTAATTTGGTGTGACATTTATTGTTTTCAGCCATGCCAATTCGATTGCAATCATTTCAGAACAAAAAATGGCTCGTATGCCAGAAAATCCAAAATGGCGCCCAAAATTACACTTTCTCACTAAATGAGATATGACACTGTGGAATAGCAGTTATAATGATTTTAGTGTCCATTTAGATGTGTTTGGATACAAAGAATACATTTTTGTGTTGTTTTCAAAATTCAAAATGGCCGCAAATACAAAAAATCCAAAATGGCTGCCATGAAAATGATGCATAGTTGCCAAAGTTACATTATGCCTAATACACCACCCTTTCTGCTTTGAACAAGTGTATGTTTTTATCTCTCTGGATGCTTCTTGAACATATCCAGCAAATTGCAAAAGTTTTGAAGTTCCAAAATGGCTGCCGTGTACTTCAGAATTCAAAATGGCGCCAAAATGTCCCACTTTTTGACCAAATGATCATTTCACGGGTCAGTTGATGTCAAATGATTAAGCTTGCCCTCTGCAGTGTGCCCAATTAATAGTTTGACCCTTAAGTACAGTGTCTTCCTGTGCGAGTTGTATAGAGCCGGTGGACGAACACTCACAGAGAAATGTATATGGATTGAGCTGGCGCTCCTAACCAGGGATTCATTGACAGAGGACGTGAAAAAAATGGGGTCTTTTGGGTGAGAGACATCCGAATGCCCCCCAAAAAGTGGTTTTCGGGTGACATTTGCAAATCTTCCCCAAAATGGAGTCTTTGCGTGAAAGTTTTGCAAAATTTTCAGAAAAATAGAGGTTGGCAAAATATTAAAAAACTTTCCCCTTCCCCCCCTCCCCAAAAAAATTGGGCTATTTCGGTGACAGTGGTAAGATTGGCCAAAAAAATGGTCTGTGGGGTGAACCTTTTTCAATTGGGGGTTTGGAGCGACAAACGATGCTGAAATAAAAATAAAAATAGGTCTAAGTCCTTAAATAGGCTACGTGTCACCTCAAAGTGGGAGTGTGCCCCCGGGTGTTGTCTCATTATATTAACAATGGCTTTATTATATTCAGCACATTAAATGATTGCACTGGATGCTATGTTCTTGTTCCTATATTATATCAGACAAATAATATTGTATTCTCAATATCAGTGAACAAGTTTTTAAACCAAGTCTAAAGGTGCAATTTTGTGATCCTCAGCCTCGTTCCCGACTTGCCCTAAAACGTTGAGATTTAATATCACCTGAACCGTTGGCCTAAGTATAGAATGTGTGTGTGCCTGATCATCGTGCCAAATTCAATTTACTCGAGAAGAAATTCGCAATTTTGTATTTTGTTCCGAAATTACAAAACAGGGCAGCGTGATACAAAATTTGCCAAAACATCCAAACGACTGCTCAGAATCAACCTTGAAAGTTTGAAATAATCGTTCATCGGCGGATATCCTAGAACAAAGCAAAAATTTACATTTAGCCAAGTTATCACATGTATAGCAATAATGATCAAAAAGATTAAGAAAAAACAACATCGCACATAATTATAATTTTGCTAATTATTTGTCATTTGGGATGGAAATTTTGAAGTTTCTGGTACTCAAGCAATATTAGATTTATGAATTTGTGGCCCCAAACATAACAAGGGTGGCGCAAGGGTAAAATATAGGAGGGGTGATTGACTGTGGTGAAACATCATAGGTGGCGAAACAGTACAAAATTAACTCATTATGTAAAAACCCTTAATATTTGTGCAATTTATTGCGTAAAACCCCTGTTTTCATAAATTGAAAGTCTCGGGGGCAGCCGCCCATGCCCCCTCCTGGCGCCACCCCTTCTGAAATATTTCTTTTTTCACTAGAATATGTAGTATTTACCAACCTGCAACTGCTATCGCAAATTAACAATTCAGTTAAAAAAAGGCCCACTGTCATTCAAGACCCAATTTTTTTTGGAAAATTTCACAAATTGCCTCTCTATTTTATGAGCAAATGTTTGTTATTACGCTGACCCAAGCGTGTTGTTATTGTTTCCGTTTAGGACAGAAAATACAAAATGCCAAATTTTCTTCCAGAGTAGATGGAATTGATTAGACACACACACTTACTTAAGCCACGATTAAGGTGATATGAAAAATTCTCAAACTTTTTCGGTTTACAAGTGGTAACAAACGTGTTGGACTAGTGGTTAGAGCGTTTGCCTCACCGTCGGGATGGTCGGGGTTGGAATCGCGGCCGGGTCATACCCAAGACTTGGTACAACTCCCTTTTGGCAGGACGCTCAGCATGTAAGCTGGAGTAGGGAAGTAGTTAACAAGCGGAGCTACCAGAAAGACTACACCATGTAGCTTTCGCGTTGTAACTTGGCAAAGCATTGCATAGGGTTATGGAAAGATAGGCGGCCGCCTTCTGCGCCATTTACGGGGCCAGAGGCTGAGGATCACAAAATGAACCTTTAGGCTTTAAATTGGTCATTGATATGAGAATATATGTTTGGCTTATATAGGAACAAGAAATACGATCTGTGCAATATTATGAAATATATCTAAATGCCATGTTGATATCAGAGGTGACGAGTAGGATATGTAAGGCTCTTAGACCCACATTTTCAGCTCGTTGTCCAAACAAAGACCCCATTTTAAAACGTTCAGCAAAAGACCCTTTTTTTGCAATTACCACGCTTACACAAAGAACCCAATTTTATGGAAATTTTGAAAATCTTTGCCCAAAGCCCTCGTAATTTTTAGAAGATTTTGCAAACCTTTCACCCAAAACACCATTTTGGGGAACGATTTAGCAAAATGTCACCCCAAAACTCATATTTTACGGGCAATTTGAAGTTCTATCACCCAAAGACCCCATAGTGCACATCCTCTGTCACTGGATGCCCTGAGTTTGGAAGCGCCGGCCTCACCGATATAAATTTCATGCGAGTGTTCCCCATGCACCAGGAAGCTATAGCACTCGCTCACGAAAGACACTGTACAGTGTACTGAGGGGTTCAACCTTGGGCTACACCTGGGGGCATACTCCCACTTTGGAGGTGTGACGCGTAGGCCTATAGAAGGCCCTTAAGCCCCACATTTTCAGCATAATGTCGCACAAGATCCCATTTTAAAAAAAAGAGTCACCCAAAAGACACATTTGGCAAATCTTACACTGTACCGAAAGACCCGAATTTTTTAGGGGAAAATTTCTGAATATTTGACCAAAGACAACATTTTTAGGAAGATTTAGCAAAACTGTCAACCAACGTTTTTTTGCAATTCGGATGTCTCTCACCCAAAGACCCCCATTGTTTCACGTCCTCTTCACTGAATGCCCGAGTTAGGAAGCGCCAGCCTTACAACAATATACATTTCATAATGTGAGTGTTCGTCACCGAGCGGCTTATACAATAGCGCACGAACAGGACACTGTACTGAGGGGTCAACAAACTATTAATTGGGCTACAACTGCAGAGGGCAAGCTAATCAATTCGACTGTAGAAGTGCCACGTCATAGGAAGTTGTTCCCAGCAAGCGGTCCAACAAATTACAAGGGCCACAGGGACACCTGCTACACAATGAACGTTTTGAATTCCCCGCACTATAAGCCTTCTAATTTGTTTGGACCGATGTGGGGCACGAATCCTATTACGGGCACTTATACAGCGAATTGACATTCAACTGACCCGTGAAATGATCATTTGGTCAAAAAAGTGCGATTAGAAATTAAAAAAACTTTTGCAAATTGCTGGGAATATGTCAAGAAGTATCTAAAGAGATAAAAAAACGTACACTTCAGTTCAAACGGAGGGTGGTGTATTATGCCACATAATTATAATTTGGCCAAATTATGTGTTCATTCATGGCAGCCATTTTTGGGAATTTCGGTATTTGACGGCCCTTTGAAATTTATGAACACCACAGAAATGTATTCTATGTACCCAAACACATCCACATTGACACTAAATCACTAGAACTGACCTAGTACAACAGTTGTCTATTCTCATTTAGTTAGAAAGTGTAATTTTGGCGTCATTTTGGATTTTCTGGCATACGGCTAGCCATTTTGGTTTGAAAATGATTGCAATCGATTTGTCATGGCTGAAAAAACATATAACTGCACACCAAAATGACCACTACCATTGGCCACAGGATACTGAAAAATTAATTTCGAACCCCAAAATGGGAGCACCCCCAGAAAAAGCACTTTGGGCACATTTTTTCAAAAAACGGCCGGTGGGATCGTGTTCCCCGGAAATTTAGTCTAGAGAAACCAACTTCAAAATAAAGTGAAACCTTTCCATCCGGTTATGGTCTGAGAGGCTGATATATGTAATCATAACTTCATGGTGTGTGGACTTCAAACAAATTTTCAACGATGTGGGAAACAGTTACGTAAGTGCGGAAAATGCTCTTCCACAGTAAGTTCTGACTTTAAGATAAGTGATAACCTTCGACAGACTGTTGGGTGTTCGAAGAGAAATCATGGAAATACAGCAACCTTAATTACTTGAAGGAGAGAGTTTTATGGTCGTGAAGAACCTAACGCAATCGTCCTACCGACACTTGAATATTTGGGCTCCAAATTTAGTGACTTCAACAATTAGTTAATGCCCAATATAGTGCAATATTTTGACCATTTCTTTGAATTTGGGGTGTTTACTTTAACGCCAATGATGTTCCTCTGGCATGATTTAACAGATGCCAATTTTGTAATAATCCAAAGTTATATGTCATTGAAAACGTGAATATGATTTAATATTTGTAATTAATTATTATGAAAAGAACATATTTTCATTGAAATTATTATCGTTGATTATTATAACGTGTGGTCCGAGAAAAACTAGATTACTGTACTTGGTGTACTTTCACTGTGCTGTTTCTTTTGCCAAATTGCCATTTTGTGTCACAGTTTTGATTCAATATATTCTATTCTCGGCCATGCATAAAGTGGCAACCAAATCGAATTGGTGTTGTTGTTGTTGTAACGCAATTAAAATTGATTATATCTCTGAATGACTAAAGCAATAGGATGAAAAATACTATTGGAAAGCCTGGTCTTTTATGTCACGTATGAATAACTTCTTTTGAAATTCACATTTTAAACATTTTTTTTACCATTTATTTTGAGACAGTCTGTATAACAATGGCCCGGCACTCCTAGATAAAAAAAAGTGTTTTCTCCTTAGCATAACCGCGCCATGATTTGCTCTACGTATTCATTGTCCACTGATCTTGGGAAAAGAAATTGACTGGACTTTATTCATATTAAGAAAATGTGCAAGCTTCATTTGGGGGCAACAGACGTTGAAATATGTTGTTACTAATTCTCAAACAATTCGACACCGGGTTTTATTCCATCTGTGATTTGGGAATTACCGAATTTGTTATACAGTTGTTGTTTATTTGGTCGCATTGGCAAAAATAATAAGCATTCTGAGATTGAATCATCAGCTATTGCTCACCACACGCGGCACAATTCTTCTCCCATTGTAAATCGCGTTCCTACGCAACTACATCGTAATGGAATTATAATTAGATTAATAACTAAGGACAGGAAGTCATAAATCAATCTCACTCTGCTGCAAAAAGAGTGGATCAAAACAAACTCAGGTGCTAACTCTCCAACATCAACGACTTGTCAGCGCAGATGTTGAAGAAATTACTTAACGAACGATAATGCAACCGGGCGTGGATAATGGTTGTTGTTACCTGTAGGATCGTGGTTATTGCCACTTCTAACATGGTTTTTTAAAGCAGCGGAAAAGAGGAACATGACGAAGAGCATCCCTGTTTAGACGTGTGCCAATGACCAATGTTAAGTCGTATTGCCAGCAGAATGACCCGAGGGCGTGGGTGATTCTTATCCTTGTTCAAAAGGATGTACATGGGCTCACATTTTTGCTTGTAAAAAGCAGTTGTGTAGTGACTTGCGTTCGCTAAGATATGCTGCGATCCAACAAAACGTTAAAATCTCGATTATACTGATGTATTGTGTGTATCTTTAACCAAATTTATGCAAGATAAATAGAAAAAACACACTTAAATAAATAAGCCATAGGTTGATAGGATAGTTTCCTAATGTTGTGCAAGCAACATATCAAAAGTCCCCAGTTTCCTCTTGTGCTAACTTGAGGATTAATGGGGCAAGGGGAATTAAAATGTTCCAATGTGTTTAAATGTATACCATCGTTTGTGTCTGTCATAAGAATTAAAAAATATTGGGGCTCAACAATCCCAGGAGCTTTCGACCTGTATACCAGTCCTTCATCAATGGAATTACGAAAAGTTTTAATAACGGCGATATACATATTGAAACCAAGTTACAAAAACTATGGTGCCTGTGGCATTGAAATAAATCCTCTTGCCTTCTATGGCGATTTGGAAAGATTCAGAACTTTTTAATGCGGGTGTCAAATGATTTCGAAATTTACTATAATTATTGTACTAGGCCTTCCATGATTTGATTTTGAACATACCAAATAGTTGAGCTGAACTCAAACTGTGTGTTTTGCACATGTAATGTGTAATATTAACCACGCTGCTAGGGATAATACTAGGGGATGAGAACTAAATTAGACAAACTTCCAACATGCTTCTCAGTTATAC